>OMOU01047802.1:0-10157 GCA_900312585.1 Malacocephalus occidentalis
ATGGCACATCAATGCACGCTGTGGCAAGAAGGTTTGCTGTGTCTCCCAGCACAGTGTCAAGAGCATGGAGAAGATACCAGGAGACAGGCCAGTACACCAGAAAACGTGGAGGGGGCCGTAGGAGGACAACAACCCAGCAGCAGGACCGCTATCTGGTCCTTTGTGCAAGGAGGAACAGGAGGAGTACTGCCAGTGCCCTACAAAACGACCTCCAGCAGGCCACTAATGTGCATGTTTCTGCTTAAACTGTGAGAAACAGACACCATGAGGGTGATATGAGGGCCCAACGTCCACAAGTGGGGCCTGCGCTCACAGCCCAACACCGTGCAGCCTGATTGGCATTTGCCACAGAACACCAGGATTGGCAGATTCGCCATTGGCACCCTGTGCTCTTCACGGATGAGAGCAGGTTCACACTGAGCACGTGTGACAGACGTGACAGAGTCTGGAGATGCCGTGGAGAACGTTCTGCTGCCTGCAACATCCTCCAGCATGACCAGTTTGGCGGTGGGTCAGTGATGGTCTGGGGAGGCATATCCTTGGAGGGCCGCACAGACCTCCATGTGCTAGCCAGAGGTACCATGACTTCCATTAGGTACCGGGATGAGATCCTCAGACCCATTGTCAGACCATATGCTGGTGCAGTGGGCCCTGGGTTCCTTCTCATGCATGACAATGCTCGGCCTCATGTGGCTGGAGTGTGTCAGCAGATCCTGCATGGCGAAGGCATTGATGCTATGGACTGGCCTGCCCATTCCCCAGACCTGAATCCAATCGAACACATCTGGGACATCATGTCTCGTTCCATCCACCGATGCCACGTCGCACCACAGACTGTCCAGGAGTTGACTGATGCCCTGATCCAGGTCTGGGAGGAGATCCCTCAGGAGAACATCCGTCGTCTCATCAGGAGCATGCCCAGACGTTGTAGGGAGTGCATACAGGCACGTGGAGGCCACACACACTACTGAGCCTCATTTTGAATTTCCACAGAAGTTGGATCAGCCTTTGATCTGATTTTTCCACTTTAATTTTGAGTCTGATTCTGAATCCAGACTTCCATGGGTTAATGATTTTGATTTCCATTGATCATTCTTATGTTATTTTGTTCTCAACGCATTCCACTATGTAATGAATAAAGATTTTCAACTGGAATATTTCATTAATCGAGATCTAGGATGTGTTTAAATGTTCCCTTTATTTTTTTGAGCAGTGTATAATACAAAAGCCTGTGTGCAACCTAGTGGTATTGCGCTTTGGCCGAGTTACCCTCTGACAAACACTACAACTCCAGCCACAACAACGCAGGTTGAAATAGAAACAAACCAGAGATGTTTATAGCACTTGTCTTAACTTGTAATGTTAAAAATAGTCCATATAGCCGCACACGGGGCTGTAAATATTACCATTGCTAACAGCAACACTGTCACCACCATCACCCATATTACCTGCGCACGTCAGTATTCAACAAAAAACCCGGAAGAGGAGAGACTGCCAGGGAGCCATCCTAACAAAACAAAAGGAAAAACGAATCAGTATCTAAATCCTGCTGCGCAAAACGGACAATGACGCATACACGTACGACTGTATTGGGCATATCAGGCAAGGGAGAGAGATGCCCCGCCCCCCTGATGCCCGCAAAGGCCAGACAACGACGTCATCAATACGCTACATGTGCGCAAACAGAGAAAAGAGTTGTGGGCATTGTAGTTCCTCAATTGGAGGGAATAGCATCGCCCAAATGTACTCGCATTAATTTAAACTACAAACGCCGTGTTGCGGTATGTGTCTAAGCAAACAGAACAAGGCTCTGTAAAGTGAGGTCAGCCGATTTGAAGACACTCCCTAAAAGTTAGTGTAAATCCTTACGAGTTGACCTGGATTGTGAAGTGTTGCAACAATGTACATACGCCCATGGTAAGTGGAAACAAAGTTACATTTGAAGGTTTTATTCATCACAGAGTTTACATGTTGATGTTGATTTGCTGATGCTTAACATGTTGTTGTAGTTTGTATTTCTTTGTTCCATGTTATTCTAACAATATCAAGGAAAAAAGCATCGGGATAAACCATCCTTGTCTTTTGAGATTTATAGGATACTTTATAATTGATTATTTGGAATATACCTTAAAGTAGCATATGCTCTAAAATGTAAAGGTAGAATGCAATTCATTACTTAATCCTATTAGACAGCATATGCAAACATTTTACGATATAGTTTGTTAAAAAAAAAAAGGCAATCAAAACACGGACTGTCAAAGACAAGATCAACCTGTTTCTGTCGCTGGTGTAGCAACATCATTAGTAACTGACTCACTGTGTTGCAGAGTGAATGGGCAGTGTTCTTTTTACCCAGTGACTGTAGAGTAGACTCTAGAGAGACTGTATACATATTATTTTCAGTATTCAGTTTGCAGACTCACAAGAAAGTACAGGCGAGTTTTCTTTTCCTAGGATGGAATGGAAGGTCATGGCCTAAACAAATTTCATTGGTTGCCCCAATCACACCCTGAACTAATTTAATTGGTCACCCCAACTGCTGCTTTTTTTTCTTATTATTTTGGTGTATACAGCTGTGCCATCCACACTCTAGATCAATGCCCTACACAAGGAGTTTCGACTGAACAAGAAGACAATATTACAATGGTTGATGGATACAACACAGTCTGAGTTGAACTGATAGCCATGGATTGGCTTGCACATAATTGAACTGAAACCTTTGATCCACTTCCTTAACACTACTGTATACGTTAATGTGTTATTGTTATGTGTTCTGAGTTTTCTATTCACAGTCACAGTCTGTTAAACGTGTGAGAGTGCAGGTTAATTTATCAAGAGCAATATTGATGGAATTGCTGATAGAAATATATATTTGATATCTATTTTCTATACATATATATACATATACGTATATATATATATATATATATATATATACGTATATGTCACAATCTGTTCTGTTTTCTGTTTTTTTCTGTGTATTATTTTATCTTCCCCCTGCTTGTCTTTAGTTTCCCCTTTGTCTTTCAAGTGTTCTGTTCCTGTCGGTCATTTTTGTAGTTGTCTGTCATTTTTGTAGTCTGTTCTGTTCTGTTTCCCTGCCCTTGATTTTCGTCAGCTGTTGTCACTTCCCTCGTTAGTCTCCCTATTTAAGTCTGCCCCAGTCCTGTGTTGCTTGTCAGATCCTACTCGTTGTTTCTTGTCTTCATGTCTGTGAGTAACCTGCTACCTTGCCCACCTGTTACCCTGCCCGCCTGTTACCTGCCTGCCTGTTACCTGCCTGTCCCACCATACCCTGCTACCCTGCCTGCCTGTTACCTGCCTGCCTGCTAACCTGCTAATCTTTTTTTAATATATGACGGTTGGTATTTGAGTTGGGTTTAAAAAAAAACATTTAAATGAACCACCTGTTGAATTAGAGGATTTATAAAACCATAAATCAACAACATAGAATAGAACAAAAATAACATGCCTGACTAATAAGTGAACTAAAAGTAGCATTCCAACCAGGAATAAAACTAATAATGTAAATAAATGAGATACTTCACCTGGGCCTGAGAGGCATGTAATTTCATCTGTGCTGTATGTCAATATAGCACATTTGACAAATATAAGAACTTTGAACTTTGAACTTTTGAACTTGACAGGTGGATTCCAACTAGACCTAGAAGAAAGAAGGAACAAATGGTTATGAAAGATTTTATTTAATTATTGCCCACATTGTGGAGTTGCACGTATATCTTGGTTGTTATTAACATACTTGCTAAAGAAAAGAAAAAGAACTGGAAGATAAGAGAGAATAAATCCTTACCTTTTCAAACATCTTGTTTTACCATTGCAATTCTTACTTCTGGTTGTTACAAATGGTCAAAGTCAAAGTCAAAGTTATTTTATTTGTCAAATGATCTGGGCTCTTTATGGCTCTCTATTTCCGTTTATTTTTATTATTATTATAATTTTTTTTAATTTAACACTTCATAAACCTCAAACTGTAATCCCAAAAACATAGAGGAGGCTGACTGGCGTCAACCCCATTGACAGTCAAATAAGGGTCAACCCCCAAAGAAGAAGAAGAAGGGGTGACCAATGACATTTGTTTGGGGCATCATCATGGCAAACCATTCCATTCACATCCTAGGAAAAGAAAATGTGCGTCCACCAGAGAGCATAAGCGGAAGTGATGTAATGTTTTTTTGTAAACAGAGTAACCATTAACTGCCAGCGAACTGACGTCACCTATGCTACACTGGATGCAATTACCCTTTTCACCATAGTGTCGCCAAAGAGCACGCAGCTGAAATCTTAGAGATTGCCACTTTAATTAATGTCATTAATGAAGCAAAACCTGATTCATTTAGATATGTGTAATATATTCAACAAAGCTATTCTTCATTACCACAGATTATGGCAGCTGGAAGAGGAAAGTCTTTCCGTCATATTGGGAGTCTTATCAGGAGCAAATCAGAGGGAACATTGATTGACCTGGATGACGATGCCACGTTAACCAGCAACACATTGAATGGTGAATTCCTCATACTTGAGCTGTATCTGTATGTTTCATTGTAGAGAAATCATTTAACGTTTTCCTGTTTTACAGGTATTTTTGCATTCCATGGAATCAAGCATTCTGAATCTTCAGCTTTCCAACCAGAGGTCACACATCCACATGGAACATCTAATCCATTCTGGAAAAAATGGTCAGAATCCAATCCTTTTTTAGATGAGATTGTACACAGCAGCACAGAGAAAAATAGTTTCAATGTATCAAATGCAAAACAGAATCCTGAAAACGCATTGGATGCCAATAATGAAGATGCACATAGCACATCTTCAGATGAGGGCAATGTGGGAAACCTGGTGGAATACAAGCACAAGGTTGGAAACAGATCCGGAAGGTGGAGAAGTGCTTCAGACATTTTGGATGAACTTGAGAGAAAGGAATCAAAAAGGGAAAATGGCCACAAACCACCCCAACCCATTTTGAACCCAGACTTTGAGTGGCTGAAAAATGACAGGGAAGCATACAAGATGGCTTGGCTGAGCCACAGGCAGCTAACCAGGTCATGTCTTGACCTGGGCTTGATGAGCCAGAGTCCAGGATGGGCTCAAACACAGGCCACTGACTCTATGATTGTCTGCAAGATCGACCACAATGGAGGCTTGGTAAGTTTACCAGACTCACAAAATAGTGTCTGTATCCCTGAGAGGCATGTTCCTCCTGGGGAGTTTCAAGAAGTTTCATTGAAAGTTAACCTTGAACCTCCCCATGGGCTCAACACACTTCATACAACCACCATCAGTCCACTTTTGGAAGTTGGCCTCAGCAACCTCAATACCAAGGAAGGGATCACCCTAGAACTGAAACTTGATGTAGTGATAAAGAATGATCCTTTGAGTCAAGTGATGACCTCACTAGTGGGTCTTGTTTCTCACAAGAAAGACGGGCCTTATGGCAAGGTCAAGGACTGTTACATTCAGGAGAACATTATGCAGATAAAACTACACCATATGAGGAACCATTTTTATGCTATCGCTGCAGCAGAAGCCACTGACATCCAGTTCCCTGCAACATCGGTCTGGGACTATCTTGACCATAAGTTAATTATTGCTGTGTATGGTCCCAGATACATTCACCCATATTTTAAGGCAGTGATGGTTGTCTCCTGTCACAATGATATTCCACCAAGGCTTCCATTTTCAGACATTCAGAGAGGCCACAGAAACCTGCCTCCGGTTGTGCTGCATCTCTGGGGAAAACATGAGCTAAACATCAAAACACTAAATGATCTACTTGTTGACATTTGCATCACAAATTCAACATTCAAAGTAAAAGCTGAAGACAAAAGAAAAGAGGTCAGGCTAAATACACTTAAATTGGGGAAATTGTTGCATTTTCCATTTGAATTAACTCATTCGAGAAATACACAAATGACCAGCTTCAACATAGGTTTACAAGTGCAGGAGTCAAACTCTATAACCATCACACATATACAGGTGCCTTCCCCCACAGTTGCACCTGTACGATCAGAAAAGCGAGCCCCTAAGCACTTGGACGGACGAATGGAGATGGTGATATCTTCATCAATTCCAGAAGAAGTAGTTCCAGAGTCACCTAAATTCCAGGACATATCTGTGAACCTGCAGTGGTATGGGGTGGCCCTAAAATCTGTGCTCCGTCAGCCTAGGATGGAGTACCTTCTGGAGTATTTCAAAGGGGACACTTTGGCACTGCTCTCCAGGGAAACTGTGAAGTCGATTGGAAATTTTAAAGAAAAGGAATGGTACATCGGATTCCTCAGAGGAAGAACAGGCTTGGTTCATTGCAAAAACGTGAAGCTCATCAGCAGAGAACAAGTGATTGACTTTACTGGTATAAATATCACCACAGAGGTCCTCTTGGACAACATGACACTGCCCTTCAGAAAGCTAACTTACATGTACTCGGCCATCCAGACCTTGGTGACTGCACAAATAATCAGCTGGAGAAGTTTTGCTGATGTCCTGGGCTACTCTGGCCTGTCCTTGGACATGATCACCCATAGGCACACTGAGAACGAGGCCGACAAGGTTGCTTGTGTACTGGAAAAGCTGAAGGAAGATTGTCATATTGACAAAAGCAGAAGAAAGTTCCAACATGAACTCGTGGTTGTAAGTAAAGTTTTCAAATGATTGGTGATTGATTGGTGACTTCTTTCTGCAGACACTGTACAGATGGAAGGCAAGAGGAAACGTGTAACAATGAACTTTTTGATAATCTCTACTAGTTTCTGCCACTTATACACTTTGTTGTTATTGTCATTCAAGGGACTTTTAAAGATGGACTCCGTCAGTCTGGTGGCACGGTTGATCCAGAATACAGTCATCTTGTCCACTGCAGTTGAGCTGGGCATTAGATGGCGAGAGCTAGCTGAGAAAATTGGAAAGCTCAGTAGTGCTCAAATAGCAAACTATGAGGCTCCACATAAAGGAAAGACTGGTGAGATCAATTCCCAGGTGAGTACAATCTACAGAATGTAATATGTATATGTGGTATGTGAAGAGGCATGGCTTAGCGCTGGCGGGTGAGGCAAGGGGAGCAGAGCAGCAAAATGCCTGTGATTGACAGAGCTGTAGGGGATGAGTATACTTAGCCTGATTGTATTTATTTGACACCTGTTTACTCTCCCTACAGTAGGAGGCTCCATTAGGTCCACCCCCCCTGGAACTGTGTCTGGTGACCTCGCATCACCAGCAAGCTTGGCACACCTTCCGCATCTCCCTGTCGATTGTGACTGCGGATCCCCTAACCTTGTTGCTTAAGTGATATAGCCCGGCCAATTGGGACTTAATAAGAGGGGAAATGTAATCCGGTGTAGGGGGCGCTATCATATGTACTCATACTGTTTGTTATCAGCTTATAATTAATAACGACCCGAGAAAAGTATTCATTATTAAAATTAAAAAAGTATTAATCTGAATTAATAATGACGGGGCACCACCCTGGAATCAGGGACCAATAACTAAGCAATGGAGTCAGTCTCGTATCTTTTACCAAAGCTAGTAAAGTAGAATTATAATTAATTAATAATAACTATATCAATAACTAGGGATGGTGAAGGCTTTGGAGTTCTTCATGCGACAGAGGCTGGCTTCAACACAACATCCAAACAATAACCACAACAGTTATAATATAAGAATGTTTATTAAATTCAAGTTGGCAAATGGCATAAAGTAAAGTCAATTAACTCAGTTCATTGCGTTGCACATGGGCGGGGTGCGCCCAGGTGGCTGTTTCTTTCCCACTGAACTGTGTTGAGTTCGTCGTGGTTGTGCTCTTTGCTTTGCCCAGAGTCACCCGTCTGGCGATCACGGGGCTACGCCACGTTCGAGTTGCGGAACGCAGGTGGTTTTGTCGTGGGCCCCGTCGGGTGATCGCGGGGTGAGCGATCTGCTGGTTGGACGATCTGGACCACGAACTAGGCCTCGTTTGTGGATCTGCGTGGAGACGATGGCCCGGGTCTCCACTCGGTGATGGCGCGTCGATGTGATGGTCAGGTTGAGCAGCAGCCTCGTCGATGTCAGGATTTCGAGAGGGGATTCTTTCGCCCTCTTTTCCTCCGACAATACTGCGTGGTTCGCACGGAAACGACCGATGCTACTCGTTATTCTAGACTTAAGCTAACGGAATGTCACAGTACAGCTCGGCTGGTAGAGTCAAAACAAACAAGGTACTTAGTCCTCACTTAGCTTCTTAGGTCTAATAACCATATAATTACCACTATACGTGCGAAACGGAGCGGGCATTGGGCTGGGCCAAGCGCAGGACCAACTTCTTGGCACGTCTGGGTCTAACGGATGGCACAAACAGAGAGTTACAGAATGGAAGAGGACCTGGCTACAAAGCCTCTGCAGCCCACCTCCACTGGCCACACCTTCATGTTCCAGCCCCGCCCCTCTGCTTCAGCTGCTAAGTTGGCATACCGCAGCCACTTCCGCTCGAATGCCTCATCGATGGCATCCTCCCATGGGACAGTCAGGTCAACGATGAAGACACGCCGGCAGGACTTGGACCAGAGGACCGGGTCTGGACGCAGGTTGGTTGCTGCAATTTTGGGTGGGAAGGTGAGCCTCTGGCTGAGGTCCACCCACATTTCCCAATCCCAGGCTGCGTTCATTGGGCCCAAATCCGGAGGAGATGGCTTGGTCTGCCGTTTCTCCCCTTCCCGGACGAAGGTTGTTTTCTGTGGGAAGGTAGACTGGGCATTTGGAGGCAAGGCATTGGTGGTTACCCTCTTGTTCTCAAGTTCGGCAGCCAAGCACTTCAGCACTTGGTTGTGGCGCCAGGTGTATCTTCCTTGAGTTAGACTGGTCTTGCAACTCATCAAAATGTGTTTGAGGGTTGCTGGGGCTGCACACTGGAGACAGGCTGGGTAATCTCCATACCAGAGATGTAGGTTGGTTGGAGAGGGCAGGACATCATATGTGTCGCTAATGATAGTAGTACAACGAAATGCAGTTAGCATCTAACCAGAAGTGCAAACAGCAAAACAGTAAGCAGTATGAGCAGGATCTACAGAGAATGTACAGTATCTACAGGGATATGCTGAATCTAGGGAGTGCATATACTCTAGGTATGTCTCCATAAATATATATGGTGTACGCTATACATTGGAATCTACGGTGCATATAAGTATATGTTCATATATATATATATATGAAGTATATATATGGTGTACACTATACATTGAGGTATTTACAGTATAGGCAGAGATATACATTGAGGTATCTACAGTATAGACAGAGGTATAAGCAGTAATAGGTGTTCACAGGGGTGAACAGCAGGGTATATACAGTACATATACAGTACAGGGTATATACAGTAATGTACAGTAATATACAGTATACAGGGTAGTGCAAATGTCCAGTATGCAAAGTCTGACGGTGGTGCAGAAGTCAATGTGCAGTTCAGGGTGGTGGTGACGGTGTTGGGGAAGGGGGTAGGGTATTTGTGGGTGGTGATGCATAGTCGTAGCTCATCCATTTTGTTCACCAGAGACCGGACATTGGCGAGGAAAATGCTGGGAAGGGGTTATCCTTAGCCTAGCTCTCAGTCCTCCGTGTCGGCCTCGTTTTTGTTTCTGTTTGTGAGCCCTCTTTGTCGGCGGGGCCGGGTTAGAGAGCTCCGGTGTCCTGGCGACTTCAGGTACGAGCAAATCATTGCAGATAAAGTTGATGGTACTAGAGGAAAGTTCACAAGACTGTTTTGAGTGAAGAGACTTGTAATAATTAAGTCAAGTCAAGTCAAGTCAATTTTATTTGTATAGCCCTTAATCACAGTTACAGTCTCAAAGGGCTTTACAGGCCACATCAGCCAAGTGATCATTATGACACCCCCCGAGCCCAAGCCCCCCTAAGGGCGAGAAACGACTCCCTTAATTAACAAGGAAGAAATCTCGAGAAGGAACGCAGAGTGGGGGATCCCTCCTTCCAGGGACGGTTCGGAGTGCAATGGGTGTCAAGTGGGCATAGGAAGAAGGTGGCAAAACATAACAATAGCACAGTACAAATGGTGATAAATTTAGGAATGTTTGGGATGATGCTGGCTGGACAGTAGGCTGGTGGCCATCAGGTGGGGTGGCCGGGAGTCCAGTCACGTCACAGCAGCACCCTATGAGATG
>OMOU01047811.1:0-16312 GCA_900312585.1 Malacocephalus occidentalis
AGAGGCAGCACGCTTCAGAGGCGAGGCTGTCCTCGCCTGTGTGTGTGTGTGTGTGTGCATGCGTGCACATCTGTATGTGTGTGTGTGTGCGTGCATGAATGCATGCGTGCACATCTGTATGTGTGTGTGTGTGCGTGCATGCGTGTATGTGTACACATCTGTATGTGTGTGTGTGTGTGTGTATGTGTGTGTGCGTGCATGCGTACACATCTGTATGTGTGTGTGTGTGCGTGCATGCGTACACATCTGTATGTGTGTGTGTGCGTGCATGCGTACACATCTGTATGTGTGTGTGTGCGTGCATGCGTACACATCTGTATGTGTGTGTGTGCGTGCATGCGTACACATCTGTATGTGTGTGTGTGTTCGTGCATGCGTACACATCTGTATGTGTGTGTGTGTGTGTGCGTGCGTACACATCTGTATGTGTGTGTGTGTGTGTGCGTGCATGCGTACACATCTGTATGTGTGTGTGTGTGTGTGCGTGCGTACACATCTGTATGTGTGTGTGTGTGTGTGCGTGCATGCGTACACATCTGTATGTGTGTGTGTGTGTGTGCGTGCGTACACATCTGTATGTGTGTGTGTGTGATTCATGCGTTGGCATGACTGCTTGGATACTGCTGTTGCAGGGCCTTCATCGTTAGTATCGAGGTACGAGGCTGTCAGCTCAAGAACAAACTAGTCTCTGTCAGATTGTTTATGTAGAGGATTTTCACAGTAATTCTTCCAGGATTCTTGGAGTGTTCTTCAGAGTTGCCAGCCATGACCACAGATGGCAGGAAACAATACTTAGAACTCAGTAATTGTCAGTTATGACTTTTGATGGCAGGCAAAAATCGTCCTTAAAAGCAGAATAAATGTTGACAGAGCTGCAGTGGCTTTTTGTTTTTTGCAATCGATGATACTGCTTCTTTGTGTCCCTTGAGCCACTATGCCATGACAACAGTGCCCTCTACTGGTGAACACTGGCATGATTCAAACACATTTTTTCAGGTTTGATGGATGTTGTCATGAAAGTCATGAAAGCTTCTATTTATTTATTATTGGGTTTTTAATTAACATTTTCCATTCTTACACGGCAGAGGGGTGTAGACATATTAAATGCAAACAATGTTTTTATATATATATATATATATATATATACCATATCTACACACACATGACCTCATGTACAGTACGCCTACATGCATACCTTCATACAGTATTTGGGTATATTTTCTAACTGTGCTTTCTCTGTGTCTGCAGGTCTCCAGCAGTCTGATGGCAGATCTGTGGTTCACCTGCACTGGGAGGAGATGATCGCGCGCCAAGCAGCCTCATCCCTGCAGTGCCCATCCCTGGAGCTTTACTGATTTCTACCAACCAGCGGACCATGCTCCTGCAGCCCACCTAAGCCCATCTGAGGACCAGGTCTTGGCAGAGTGCCCTGTGCACCATGGCAGGAGAGGCTCAGCATCCACATGCTGTCAAAGAGCTGGACACAGAGTCTGCCAAACTGCAGGATGCAGGGACCTCGCTGGAGCAGCACGGTGACATAACCAAAAATCAGTCACTGACACGCTTTCCGAGCACCGGCACTGAAGCCAGGCCCGACGGCAGAGGGGCCAAGATCGACAAACTAGAGAAGGAGAGGGATTGTACTCAGCAGCGAGAGGCTGTGATACGACCACAGAAGGCGGGGAAAATTGACTTCAGGTCCCTGCAGAACAGACCAAAATGTTCCACTGACAGGACTTGGCCGAGCGGCAAGATCAGCCCACAGTCGCCGAGCGGGAAAGGCCGTAGTCGAGACAAGGCGAAGCGTTCGGGGAAGTCCGAGCGGGGTAACCCCCAGCAGCTCTACAGGCTGAGCATCACGAACCCGCGCTCCAACCCCACCATCGGCATCGCCTACCCGCAGCAGAAGGTCTCCCCTCCCAAGAAGCTGGAGGCCGGCCGCGGGCCGGTCTCGGGGAGCTACAGGTTCCATGTCCCCAGCATCCCAGAGAGAGAGGCTGAGCTGCAGCAAGAGGAGCTCAGCTACAACCGGTGCTTCCAGGAGGCTTCGTCCAACCTCACCTCTTCAAGCTATACCTCACAGACCCTGACCTCCGCTGGCGGTGCCTCCACCCACCAACACTCAGCCATGGCCCAGCAGCAGCAGCAGCAGTCGGCCTCGATTGAGAACAACAGTCCGCAGGCCAGCAGCCAGCTGCTCTTAGCAGACTTCCAGCTGAGTGGATCTAATGCGTGGCAGTCTCCAGAGAGGAGTTTTAATGGTGCTAACTATGGGATTTTATCCCAGAAATCTACAACCCTCACCGAGGTCAATAAAGCAGGTGCCTTTGCATCTGCACCGTTTCAGTATGGATACCAGTTTATGGAAGACTCCACCTCCAGCCCTTTCCCGTGTGACCAGAACTCACAGTCGCAAGACTTCACAGACTCCTCCCACGTGTCTGCACATGTGACACACGCCTCCTTTCCCTTCACAATGGGAGGGGAATTGCCTCCGAGCAACACTCAGTTCTGTAAGGAGCCGCAGCAGGAAGGGCGCACCTGCTACCCGACGCCGCTGTCGTCGCAGTACCACCCCGCGCCGCCGGGGGCAGCAGCATCGCCGCTCTGTCCCAGGACTCAGAGCGAGGACTCCACGAGCAGCGACAGCTCTGGCTCCAGTGCACAGCCGTCAGAACAGGGAAAAACCGGCCTACAAAAGCACAGCGCAGACATTTTTGGCCAGGTAGATATTGCCGACCTGTCCATCACTCCTGCGAGTAAGAGGAGTGCACACCCGAAAGACGGAGGCGCCAACCAGAGAATGCTGGTCCAAGGGAGTGTGCAGCATTCAAGAAGCAATTCACAAGGTCCAACTGGCCAACTACACTTTGCAAACAAATCTTATCAAAGCTCGTCACACAATAACATTCCCTTGGGCTCGGCGCCATTTGATAAAAACATCAACAATAAAGTACACAACAGATTACCGCACTCCACATATTTATCGGCGGGGGAGCAGCACGCAGTCCAGTTTGCTGATTTGAGTGAAAAATTCCAGTTTCAAAACCAAACGGCGCTCGACCAAAGGCCCAATTCATCAAAGAACGGCATTATTCCCTGGCAACAGCTGCGCCAAACTTCTGTGAGCCAGAACAAAGTAGAGCTGTCGAGGCAACTAAATACCCCAAAACTGGCTTACATGGTTTCTCCCTCTGACTGGCAGGATGATTGTAAATCCCATAAGAATGCCCCCATGAAAACTCCCAACTCCTTTCAAAACAATAAAACAAGTGATGTTTTTTCGAGCCAAAGACCAGACGCTATCAAACACGGCGGCGGCGGCGGCGGCGGCGGGGGGGCGAACCACGCACAGGTCTGTGAGCCCAAAAACAAACCTGTTTACTTTGGAATGAACCCAACTGTTCCCGGAGCGGCGTCCCGGAGCTATAGCTATCCGCCGCTCCAAGTGGCCCCCGTGGGCCGCATGATGGTGTCCCCGTACGAATCCCCGCTGCCTTCCCCCTTGCCCTCGCCGGTCCACAACCCCACATCCAGCAGCACCTGCTCGTCACTCTCGCCGGCATCCACCAGTCCTGTGAACCACAGCTCAGAGGACAGCCAGATGTCAAAGGCCAGTGGCCCCCCGCCATTTTATCACCAACACCAGAACAAAACACAGTTGCCGTCGGAGCACTTGGGAACTAACTCTCAACATTTTCACTCCGACGTCCCCCGGAATATGCCTTATGGGTCGGACCGAGGAAAAGAGGACATGCTGAGCTACCTGCAAAACGGTGTGAACCTTAAAAATACCATGGATGGAAGCAAGGGCTACATGGACAGCTTCGGTCTGGAACACCACCAGCCTCCGCCGCCGTATTCCGCACATCAGCTGCTCGCCACGTCCTTGGCGACGGCTAATCTGGACCAGTTGGACGTGCTGCTGACATGTAAGCAGTGTGATCAGAATTTCAATAACCTGGCCTCGTTCTTGGGTCATAAGCAGTATTGCTCTCAGCATTCGTTTGCACACATTGACCTCAAAGACATATCCAAGATGGAAGACGGCAGGAAGTTTCACGCAGACCCGTCGAAGGTTCCGCCGTCCGGTGCTGGCACGTCTATTCCCAGATGCCCGTCGGATCTTCATCTCTCTCTCTTGGGCCTTAACAAGAACGGAGAGCTCATGTGTGACAGTGAAACGAAAGTAGACACCAAGGAGGAGCAGATGAAACTTGGCTTGTTCTCCGGGTCAGGAAGTCTCCCTGTCCCGCTTCCTGAGTTGGAAATGGAGGACGCCAAGCTGGACAGTTTAATTACCGAAGCATTGAACGGGCTGGGATACCAGTCGGATAATGCAGAGATAGACAGCAGTTTCATTGATGCGTTTGCTGACGACGACCTTACCACTATCAAAGCAACTTCAACCAAACAGTCTTTGAAAACCAAAGAGTCCACTGCCACTGACTGTAAGAGCAAGAGAGTGAAGGAAGACAGGACTTCAACAGAGTCAAAGTATCTGTATGACTCAAACGAGAGACAGGAAACACACAAGTATACGGAGAGCACGTGTGACAAAATGTCTCTGAATATGGAGAAGGATGAGAACATTAACATCAAAAAAGACGTCTCTCCTAATAATTCACAAATATCACCGAGGACGAAATCCAGGGAAAAAGACATCAAAGACACAGGCACCGGTAAACTGTTCAAAAGTGAGGACGACAATTCCTGCGCTCCCCGATTCGTCCTGAGCAGCAAGTTCTCTGAGCGTTACGGTCTCAAGGGTTTCCAGGACGCCGCCGTGTCCAGAGCGTCGACAGATTCCCAGCCACCCGCCGCCACCCAAACGTCCCCTCCGCCGACGAAAGCCGCCAAAGAGAACAAGCGAAAAAGGAGCGGCGGTGGCACGTGGAGCAAGGAGCTCATCCACAAGATCGTCCAGCAGAAGAACAAGCTCCACAAGCTCCACGTCAAGGGAACCAAAGACCTCCAGGTCTCCCTCGTCACGGACAAAGTCACCCCCAGCGCGCAGAATCCCGCCTTCGGGGAGTATGATTACGTGTCGGACGCAGACGACGAGTGCGAGCCCGTGAAGATCGCCAGCCAGGGCCGTCTCAGCCAGAGCAGCCGGTGTAAGTACACCTACACAAAGGAGAGCAAGTGGCGGGCGAGGGGGGAGAGAGAACAGGCCGCGTGGAGGCATGAGTCCAAAGAGTGCTTTGAAGTGAAGAAGAGCGAGGTGGCATCCCTCTCGCCCGAGAAGTACGCCGCTCAGCAGAAGGTCAGGAGGCGGGACAGCAGGTCGTCCACTAGCAGTGACCTCAGTACGTCCGTGAGCGCTTCTAGCGATAGCATCGGCAGTCCCAAGAGCACCGACTCAGACGGTGAGAAGAAGACGGACACGCAGACGAAAGCGTGTCCGGCGCAGAGACCCTTGGACAGATCCTCGCCACACAAGTCGCACGACGAGGCTCACACGTCGCTGTCCTTCACTAAATCTGCCAAAAAGGTGAATACAGATCAGTCCGGTCAGTCTGCTATGAAAGACGATTCAAAGAACGCCAAGAGCCGTCAGTCCAGCCCAGATATTGCTCATCTGGTGTCATCGTCATCCAAAGCGAGTTATGCACACAAGAACCATGAGAAATGTAAAAATCCACTTCCAATATCGAAGTCAGAGTCACACAGCAGAGAGATCGGCAGATTTAGTTATGACGTGAAGCCATCACAGAGAACAGACAAAGCTTTTCGCAAAGATGACTCCCCCACACAATCTAGTCATGCTCACGTTAAGAAACCACAGCTCGACCCTCCGCAATCTGTCACTGTCAGCAAAGATGATTTGAATCGTGAGAACGAGAAACGATCGGAGGGAAAGGCACGGTGCAGAGGAAGAGATAACGAGGGGCACGAGGCGACAGAAGCAACGTTGTCAGACCGGGACTTTTTGAATAAAGACGGTGAGGATGTGTGCAGCAGGGAAGAGCCGCTTACATTAGGGAAGGAGTTTGCCCCCAAGCCCCCATCTCTTTGCAGTTCCTTCATGGATGATGTGTGCCTCTCCCCGCCCGAAAGCCACGATCCATTACTCCAGAAAGAAGCGTCTCACCTCATGCCCTACCCTCTTGACCAGGACCATGGCCTTATGAAGTCCCCGCTGTCATTTGACACGTCCTCTGTTTTCGGGGACCTGACGGTGGCAGGGTTTGAGAATACTCTTTACTCAGACATCCCCTTGCAGAAAGAGGGGTTCAGTGCGATTGAAAACACTCTTGATAAGAAGGAAACATTCGATTCGTCCTTTTCTCCCTTTCTGGAGCAGCGGGAATGGAGCCTCATGGCGGACGTCAGCCCAGTGCTACCAGATGAAATATCTCAGTACAAAGGAGACGCAGAGAAATCAAATGAAAATAAATCAGATTTTAATCATGTTCCTTTGTCTCTGCCAGAAAAAATTATGGACTACAGTGCAAATCTCAACAGTGCGTCAGAAGATGAGCTTGAGATTAAGAGAATTGTGAGTGAGCTTGAAAATCAGCTACAGACGACAAAGATAGAGAGCCCTCCACTACTCGCCCCAGAAAACACCCCAAAACATCTGCAAATGAGCAAGTTTTCTCCCCTGCGGCTGAGCGATGATTCTGACACTGATGGCGCCGGTCTGGATATTCGCTGTCCTGTGCAGTCGTCCTTGAGTGTGCCAGCGAGCACTATGTCATCGGAACATTACAGTGACCAGGTTCTGCCGTGGTCCAGCCCATTCCAGTTTGACCTGATTGAAGAGCACCACAATCCGCCGACGCCAACACTCAATGACCCGGGACCCCTCGAGCATTTCAGCGAAAGGGGAGACGAGGGGACCGATATTACTACGAGCGCACATTCCATACAGCATCCATCGGCGTGTGTGCAGAACAATGAGCACACGGCGGACACAACACGCAGCGGTGAAAAAGAACAAAATGCTTTGGCAACAAAGGAGGACATTTTGGAGGAGAAGAGATACACAGAGAACCTCATTAAGAGCCTCGAGGTGATTTCAGACTCTATTTTCAAAGAAGAATCCATTATATCGGAACAACAGGAGATGAGCGTCAACACACGCAAAAGCCAACATGATCCAGAAATAGAAAATCAAGCGAGCAACGCAGTAGATGGCGGAGATCACGGCGAAGAAGTAATTACGGCAACGGAGAATATATTATCTCTGAATATCATTGAGCAGAAGGAGGCTGTTGAATTCATTTTGAATGAGTCACAGCCTCTGTCCAGCGCCACTGACCCCATCGCTGATGAACACCATCCAATTATATTGCAGTCAAGTGATCCCATAGAGAACACCGGTAATGAGACCAAGATGGAAGATGTATCGCTTCAGAAAGACATTACACTGGAGAGCGACAGGATGGAGTCTGCCTACTGCTTAATAGACATGGGCATGCAGAGTTCACAAGCAGGCGAGGGTGCTCGTGGGGACAGCAGCGCATTGGACAATCTAAATAAACTCTTCAAAAGCAATATGGAAGATGACAAACACTCCACCATAGACACTCGAGAGGAGGAGGAGGAGGAGGAGGTGGCAGTTAGGGCAATCACTAGTGATTCTGATGCCCAGTCCCCCTCGGCCGACCATCCCGCAGACGCCGACACGGAGCTGAGTGAGAGTATAGAGAATGTGTTGGAAACCGGCTTGCTGCAGAGGTCTCCTGAGTTCCGGGCTGACGGCGCACACCTGTATTCACCCTTTGCTGACCAACAGGGAGCGGAAAGTTCTGCAAATGTAGAGGAGGGAAGCAACTTTCAGACCGCCGCCGCCGCCGTCACGCGACAAGATGATTTTGTCAGTCCTGCTGTGCGCCAACGCTATGGCGACACAGAGCTGTACAGTGCCGGCCTTGCAGCCGATATGTCCACGGATGTAGTGACCGCAGAAAAATCGTATAGACCAATACTGATGGAGACGGGCGTAGAAGGCCAGGGTCCAAACAGCCCAGAAGCTCCGTCCACAGAGGGTGAACGTAGCACGCTGATGATGCGTTCACAGTCTAGTGACGCCCAGGCGGGTTCTTGTACAGCGAGTTCTCCACAAAGGGAGTCTGACCTTCAATCCAACAACGTTCAGGACCACGTTGGAGAGTTTCCAACTGTCGAAGACAGCGAGGAACAACATCTCATGGCAAGCCTCAAAGGTTCCCCCTGCAGCGGCAATACAGACGAAGATCAGAGTCGGTGTGTGACATTTGCTGCCCCGCCCGCCAGTCCTCCCGTAGTTCCAATTTCTCCACCGACATCCGTGAAGAATGTGGGAATACAAGAGAATACACGTCAATCAGAAAGTAGATGTGACAGCAGAACAATCCACCACGAGCCACTTCAAAAGATGAACCCTTCACCATCCCCACTAAGCAGAAGTGAAGAAGAAAACATTGATGAGCCGGTGAGTGACCAGCCGTCAACCGCAGCAGCTGAGATGGAGTACGCTTTAAGTAGCCCCCCGCATTTGGACCTTGGAATTACAGAAAGCAGAACGTCTAGCGATGAGGCCACCGCATCCCAACCACTTTCTGTAAACAGCACAGCAGAGACACTGGAGGCCTCAGACGTTCCAAAGAGGGATGACACTTTGTACGATTTTAGACTCAGCCCACTGGACTACAGTGGCGTCTCAAATGAGCCCCCGCAGCTAAATCATTACGACTACATTCCCATATCACCCGAGAATGATGCTGAGGCTAAAGAACCGTGTGAACTCAGTGTTGATCCAGCACTGATGTTCATCCAAAGTTCACCAGACATAGACACCGACACGCCAGCCAACTCAGATCCACCAGCTCCACTCACTTCACCAGATGCACGGCGGGACGGTGCTGACACTCCACGTCTGAAATATCCCTGCATTGCGTTAGATGTTCCACCTCACGATAAACACGTCGATTCCTCAAGTGATACACAGACAGATGTGGAGCTTTACCAGCGCGCCATTGAATCCACTGATCATATTGATGGTGACATCATGAGTCAAGCCGGATCAGAGGATAATAACACTCCGTGCATGCTGGGCACCGAGTCAGGCGTGTTCACTTTGAAGCCACTGAGCATCTGTGAAAAGGTGTCCGCTTTACAGCAGCCGACAGAGAAACAACCGACAGCGGAGCACAGCCTTCAGCCACCCGCACCCAGCCAGCCCGCAGGGGACCCCTCTCCAAACAAGGCCAATGAATCGAGTAACGTGCAACAGGGGAAAGCATTGTGTGACATCTGCTCCATGTGTTTCAGGACAGTTCCAGGATTAAAAAGACACAAGGCGATGAAACATTTGGTCAAAGCAGACAAAAACATTCTGCTGGAAAATCCAAATCGTCAGGGGAACATTCTCAATTCCACGCCACCGTCGACTGCCGAGAAAAGCCTCAAAGACAATTCACAGCAGTGCTTCCAGAGCAAAATACAAAGACAGTCTACAAGTCGCTATACTGAGACAAGTGAGGATACCATCTCATTGAATGCCACAGACCATAAGGTAACAGAAACGAATATGACCGCAGCAGCAGATGAAACAGCCCAGCGTGTGCCTTCTCCATCCGCCAAGGTCAAGAAAACATACAAAGCCAGAAAAAACAAGAACAGTGAAGTAAGCAACAAGGCGGACCCTTTCTCCGAGGAGCTTCTGAACACGTTGAAAACAGACATTCTGCAAGCGATAACTCCTGAGTTTGAAAACCGTGGGACTCAAGAGAACTGCAGATCATCTGAAGCACGAGTGAAAATAAACAATCTGTTGAATAAGACAACAAGAATAATCACTGAAACACACGAGTTTCAGAACTCAGACTGTGGCTTGGATGGCTTAACCAAACACCCCGAAACCAAACAGCCAAAATATGCAAATCCCCCCAATCAAATGGGTGAAATAAATCCTAACAAAACTGACACTGATGAGCTGGAATGTACAAGTTTGACAGAGATGGCCAATGGAGAAGAAGCATGCACAGACATTAGAAAAGATTGTGTATCTTTACAGAAGGAGACAAGTGAAGAGCCAAGTGAGCCAAGTATGAAAGTGTATGTTGTTGAAGAGAAGGAAGTCCCAGATAAGGAAGTAGCACAGGAAATACCGCCAACGGTGTCAGTCAAGACAGAATGTGAGAAACCCAGTGGCCCTTCAGCTGAGGCTGATCCTCTCTCCTCCCCGGTTAAAGACTCCCCTCTCGACGACGACGTCACATTTTCACAGCTCTTCCCCAGAGACGAGGAGATAAAGAGGAAAAAGCCCCCTCGCGTTTACAGCAAGAAGAACAAAAAACAAAAGCTATCGACAGACGCGTCACACTGCCCTCCTTCTCAAGACCAACACGCCGACAGTCAAGCTGACAAAATATTAAACAACGGTCAGAGCAACCGCTGCGAATATGAGACAATATCTATTGATGACGCCATCATGTTGAATATGTGTCACAACAGCTCTTTGAAGGGGGAGGCCAAGACATCACCAGAAATCAATCAATGTGTCAGCGATCATGAAAAAGCCCCTGACAACCCCGAGAAGCCTGGCAGCAAGCACTTAAGTCCAATCGAAAGCACTATTGATAAATCCTCAATAGAATGGCGTGGCTTGAGTGACTTTAATAGCCTTCCGGCTGAGCCAAAGGTACCGTCTGACCAAATCTCATCCAACGAAGATGTGACAACCACACAATGCTCTGCGAAGGCCCCGTCTCCCCCCCAACCCCTGGAACCACGACAGCCAACGACAGACAACGTACCCAGTTTCCACAGCATAGACATCCAAAACATCAAAACCACATTTCAACTGCCTGAAATCCAGTTCTTTGAGTCGAGCAATGACATCACAGTGGGTCCTCCGATAGTGGTGGCCGACGTGGAGAACAAAGATGTGGAGAAATCCGAGAAACCGACAGAGCGCCGAGGCAGGAAACGGCAGGACAAGGACAAGCAGTACAAGTGCAAGGTGTGCTTCACCTGGTTCCTCACCTTGGGAGAGCTGAACTTCCACAAGCTTTCCCACAACCCTTCACCTCCCCCCACCTGCTACATGTGTGTGCAGCGTAAGTTCAGCTCCAGGGAACAACTGAGAGACCACTTGAGAGAAAAACATGCCAAGAATAAGGCCGGCATCTGGACCTGTGGAATGTGCCTGAAGGAGATATCAGACGTCTGGATGTACAATGAGCACTTGCGTGAGCATGCCACCCAGTTTGCCCGGAAAGGCCAAACACAGGGGTCAATGTTAGGTATTCCTGGCACCTTTATGCAGGAGACAGCCGTGAAGAACTTCATCACGTCCATTATGCAACACCGGTCTTCCAAGGCCAACAAAGAGACCAGCAAAGCATCCAAGGCGCAGGAGAAAGCAGCAGTTCATGAAACACCTGCAGGGGAAGTGAAGGCCACTGCTGTGGAGAGCGTGGAACCCAAAGTTCACAAATCCAAAAACAATAGCGCAACAAATGAGAAGCCACTCGAGGTCCTCCACAAACCAGACACGCCTAAAAGTGTGGAGATGCACCCGAACTGCAAAGATCCCTCCAGAGACTGCCACCACTGTGGGAAACAGTTCCCAAAGCCATTCAAGCTTCAGAGGCATCTTGTGGTTCACAACTTGGAGAAGATTTTCCTTTGTCACAAATGTCCGGTTTCGTACCAGGAGGCCCAAGAACTTAAGGACCATCTGAAGAGAGCGCATGAGGAGATGGAGGACTTGGACTCAAAACATACCACCCTCTACACCTGTGAGCTCTGTGCCGATGTCATGCATGTGATCAAGAAATCTTTCATTTGCAGCACATGCAACTACACCTTCTCAAAAAAGGAGCAGTTTGACCGTCACATGGAAAAACATCTGTTGGGCGGAAACAAGATTTTCAAGTTCAAAGGGGTGCTGAGACCCATTAAATCATCTGCCTCCAAAGACGACCTGACATCTGACTCGCCTGCAAGCAAGAAGAGGAAAATAGTCAACGACTGTTTGCAAGAAAACAGCTCAGACAGCGGGATAGCCAGCATCGGCTCCCTGCACTTGAATCCTAATTCTGAAACTCTGTCTTCAAAATCCAATGTATCCATGGCAGATGACGCCACACAGACGAGTACCAACACGTATCGCAACGGCCCACAGAGTACAAGTGTTAAAACCGAGGACGATGCTGAGGAGTATTCAGACCCATTTGGTGAACTTGATCAATGTTCATTCCACAACGTATCCCCCGAATCACAGTCGCCCAAGAAAGAGGACGTCGATGCCAGTGCGGCTCCATCGCAGTCGGTTAAAGAGGCTTGTGACAGACCTGCTTCTGAATTATGTGACGTGAAGGAGGAGGATGAGTCGGTGTGCATCCCAGCAGAGACAACACCTCGGGGGTCAGCGTCTAAAGACAATCGTGACATAGAACAGGAGAGAGTGAAAGAAAAGACAGCTTCGGCCCACAGTAGCACAGACGGCGCCAAGGACAAAAGGTCAGAGAGTAGATGTTCAGTCTCCTCTAGCGAGGATTCACCCGGCTTAACAAGAACTACAACTGTAGCAAACACGCAGACCTCAGAAAAGTCTCATGTAGATCAACAGCGAGACAACAGCCAGGGGAAAGAGTACGTCAAGCCTAGTAGCAGCAGTGATACCGTATCAAAGAGCGCAGACACACGAGCGAGCAGCCCGACAAAAGACAAAGCCTCCCCGACGAAAAGCAACGAAGGCTGTAAATCCAGCGGCACCGTTCCGAGGCCATCGGAACCGACTCAGACGATCAAGGGGCCATCAAATGGCTCTGACCTAAATGAGGACAGGGAGTTTCTAAGACAGCAAAAGAAAAGGAAAGAGATGAAGTCTCCTTATTGCTCGCAAAGAATTTGCTCTCCTGCCACGCGTGAGAATCTGGACGTCGATGCGAAGGCTAAGAAAAAGTTTCGCCTCAACAAGTGCGAGAGCCCTTCGTCACAACGGAAAGCAGAGGGGCCGAGTGATTACTCTGTGCTCTCATCGGTGAGGGACGACGTCGTGAGCAACAAGATTATCTCCAAGAGCAAAATGTCAAATGTGGGGCTGCAGGCCAAGAGAGCCTTGCTTGATAACTGCCTACCAAAGAAAGCAGAGATTGTAGCCCATGTGAATGGGGACTGCAAAGCAAAAAAGGGAGGTTTGGGCCGCTGTTTGCAGTCTCCAGTATCTAAGGGGTCGACGGCTCCTAAGAACAATTCCCTGAATAAGCCTCGGCCGAAGATGGGAGTGAGGTCAATGGAAAGCCATTCCTACCGGACCGCAGAGTCTCAGAACCACCTCCTGAGTCAACTGTTTGGGCAAAAACTCACTAGCTTTAAGATTCCTTTAAGAAAGGATACATCGGAATCTATGAACTAAGGGGTGGACTGCGGGGTTTGTGAAAAAGAGACTGTACGTTGTTTGCAGTTAAAGATTATTATGACAATTCATTATGGTGAATGAGATTGCACAGCTCTTTTCTGTGAAATGAAATTCTTAATGCTTGTATAGTCACTTTATGTCTTCTTTTGAAAGGTGTTTTTTTAATTACAAACACAAATGTACAAATGTGAGGACTGATTAACTTTGAGTCAACGATGATCTTGCTTGTTGGGCTATCATGAATTTGTTTATCTGCTCTTTCGGTTTTTTTTGGACAATTTCCATTTCAGAGATTATATTTCATCCATACACGTAACGGAAAGAAAAAAAGAATACTTGAAAATACATTATATTTTTTCAAGAGATGCGCATTTTGCATTCATAAAAGATTAAGAGTTTATTGTCTTATTGTGTAAAAAAGGACAGAGTAGGAGTTTAACTAATCTGGAACTATGGTTGGCGCACCTTCTGGTATTTTGTACATGCTTACACAAAACTATTGAGCAGAACATGTTTCCGCTTTGCATTTTGCTTTACTGTACTACATTGACGTTCACCCTATTAGCCCTTTGTATGAACAGAAATGGTGCTGCCACATGTCATATTTGTATGCTAATGTGAATAGCAATGTCCTCAACAAGGAATGCGAGGTCTGGAGTGATGACAGTAATCCAACTGTTTCTCTGTAGCCGTGACAGGAGCCCACGTTTAAGGGGTTCTCTGTAGTTTCTTTAAAATGGTAATGATACTGTGTACCCTCCAAGTAGTTGACGTGTTGGCTGATGGGAAGTAGAGATTAAGGTTATCTTTGGTATGAACTCAGGTGCATACAAGGACACCCGCTGGGGTCCTGTAACCTGTATTAGGAGTTCATCCAACGCACTGATACTGCCAAACACAAAAATCACTCTCAGTCATCCGTGTCACACTCCAGTTGTATTCATCCATTGTATTCGCTAGAACACAAACAAAACAAGGTGCTGTATCCTGTTTATACTGTATCTTATATTGTATAATAATTTAGGTAGTTTATTTTCTGGTGAAATGCTTCATGTCAAAGTTTTATTTTAATAATGTGTATAAGAGACAAAGAGCAAGCAGAAAGGGAATTGCAATGCCTGCAGTCTGTCAAGTGGTTCACCAAGTGCCCCTTTTCAAGTTGGCTATTAAACATCTGTATCGTCTCTCCTGGTTCACGGCTTCTTCTGTTCCGTCACGTTCCAAACTCCCGCTTCTCCCCAGTACCTGCAATCAAACATGTGCAGCGGAACAGGCGGCCGCGTCTCCCCCGGCGCAGTCAGGGCCGCGCGCCCTCGTTAGAAAACCCCAGCACTTCAATAAGTGAACTCGTCTTGCGAGTTGAGCGCCAGTGGATCGTCGTCGTCGTCGTCGTCGCCGCCGCCGCCGCTGTGGAAACGTGAACGGGTGACAGGGGATGTCCCGGAGGCAGTCATCCCCGGCGACGCTGGCTCGCCGTGTATACAATGGCTTCTGTTTCCATGTGAGCTCGTTTCACCGTCACATAGGAATAAAAAGCCATAGTAGACAGCGGCGATCGTGGGGCGGCGGCGCTACACGTCCACTATGCCTCAGGCCTGCGAGGAGACAGCATGGAGGGCGGGGAAAACAATCATACAAGGAAATGTCACACAAACGTTTTTTACGCTAGATTTGAAGTGTTGTTTTTACAATGGCAATGAGAAAAACAATCAGATATGGAATAGAAATTATGTCTATCAGGCTTATAAATAAGGTTATGCGGGAGCCCGCCTAATGGGAAATCAAGTCAATCTCTCATTTCACGATGTTTCCATCTCAATTCCCCGCTAATGGTTATTTTAATTGAATGCCGTGAGAAGAGATGATGAGGGAAGATATGAAAAGCGACGGTGTGTTGACTCCTCCGGCTGTACCCCGGAGGCCACATGGAGTACAGCCCTGCACGCGCAGCCATGTCTCGGACCGCAGCGCTGACTTTGTACCTCTGTAGCTCAATCGCCTCCTCCTGACCGATGACACATAGAGACAGCAGAGGTTCGAGCATCAGGAAGCAGATGTTGACGGAGCCATGCATGGCTAATATACGGTTGAGTCATTTCAAGTGCAGTGATTCGATGTTGCAGGACTCCTATTACACCACCTGCTGTGAGCGTGATTGGCCACAAGTGGGAGTGTCCACCTAGAAGTACGCTGGATAGATCGGCCTAGCGGTTGCTCCGGTCCACTGGGTACGCCGGTAAGTTGATCTATCCACCATGCTTGGTGGACGCGCCCACTTGTGATGTCAGGTGGGGCCATTCCAACCGGTGTTTGAAACCACTTGGAATGGCCAATCACACTCCCAGCTGGTGGTTAATATGCCTCCTTTCGGTTAAATAAACTCCAGAAATGTATGTAGACGTGAAGACTTTGAAGTACTCGGCTTACACACACACACACACACACATCGTAAAAAATGTCATATAATGCCAGATAACCACCAATCAATCAACGAATGCCATGGCCGACGAGAGCCGGCTGCCAGGGGCGTGTCCACCGGAGCAGACGGCCGGTCGCTCTGTATCGACAGAGACGCAGCATCGGCAGCACCATTCCTGTCACCACTCAGCCCAGAAGGTGTCATCACATAGTGAGTCTATAGACACGCCCCCCCCCCTCCAACACACACACGCGCGCGCGTTCTGGGCTGCCAGTCGTCTGCTTATTATCTGATCTGTAAGAGAATCCCCCGGAGACGCTGGCGAAGACGTGACAGGAGCGCTTTGCACATCGAGGGAGAGTGACATTATCAGGAGGCTCAGCCTGGAAATAGCAACTCCTTTGTCTCTCTCTGTCTCTCTCTCTCTCTCTCTCTCTCTAGCTCTCTCCCTCCCCCTCTCTCTTTCTCTCCCCCTCCCTTCCTCTCTCTATTTCTCTCTCTCTCCATCTCTTACTTGTCTCATCTGATCTTCT
>OMOU01047813.1:0-16827 GCA_900312585.1 Malacocephalus occidentalis
TAGCTCCAGTGTGCCACCTAATGTCCTGGTCCTCACCTGCCCCAGCAGCACCCAGCTGTGAAGACACAGCAGCCCCAACACACACAGCCCCGCCGCTCTGGTCATGGCCACGCCGAGTCTGGTCCGCTGCACCGGTCTGGTCTGCACGGGGGAGAGGCGGGGGTGTTGGAGCGTTGTCAGGCAACGTGAGACTTTGACGTTTTGTGAATATACATATACATTATGTTTTATGTGCATGTTTTTACGGGTGAATAACTGGTCATCGCAATCATTTTTAAGTCGCACAGATCAACACGTGTGCGAGTCAATGTCACTTATTTAGTGTGCCAGGAGTCCGCAAAGGGTTCCACAACCCCAATACAAACCATACAAATATACTGTATATATAGCAAACGTAAAAGATGACATTGATCGAGGTCAATTCAGCTGACCAATGTGTGTGAAGATGAGAGCATTGCTTACATTTTCCACAAAGCAGAGGTGTCCCCTGTTTCGCTGCTGAGTGTGCTGAACTGGCGTTCAAAGGAGGGGCTGGGGGCGGTGATGTCTGTCCTCTCCTGCAGGCAGGGTGAGTGGCAGCTGAGTCAGACCCGGGTCCTAGACCAACTCTCCCTCCGCACCCCATTGGTGAGGGTCCCGATGACGAGGCCGTGACACCGGCTTAGGTAAACACACACAGGGGACAAGAGGGCAAGCGTGGATCGGTACACACACACACACACGCACACATGACAAACAGTGTTTGTTCTGCCTTTGGTTTCCTCTGTTCATTTTCCAAATGGAGACAATATGAGGCTTTAACGTCAGTGTCATGGTTTCAATATAGCCTTTATTATGAGCATTAACATAGGGTGACGCCGGAATGCAGCACACACCGCCCCCTCCACACACACACACACACACACACATTTCTACCAATTGGCTACAAGGGCTTTTTTGTTTTGTAGATAACAGGTTGTTAAAACTCATCGGTGTTCATAATATAACGATGCAACTACGTCATGTAAGCCTGCCCCCCAGCCAACCACACTGTGTTTTGCGTGTATTGAAGATTACATATAAACACATCAATAAAACCTAACAATATCTGAACAATTGCATTCCACCGCTAGGCTCCTTCTCATGATTTGCGGGTAGGCGTTCTTTGTTCGTAAACACGTCGCTTGGGGCCGCTTGGTTCTCCAACAGTTCCTGCAAATGTGTGAAAAGTCTTCCTCTTGAGTCGTCGTGGTTGGAGCAGCAGTGGCTTGATAGGTAGATGATATGCCGCCTTCTGCATTTGCAGCTCAGGCCCCCGCCCCGCGTGTACATGGCGGTCCTCTCCTCTCCTCACCTCCCTGCTCTTCATGGCTTCATGTCTGCTTACGTTAGGGAGATGGTACGTGTTTGTAGAGGCGGAGTTTTTCTTCTGCTCGCCATCATCTCACTGGGTGAGTAATGCGGCGACATGTGAAAGTATATTATTGCCATTATTTTAAAGATAGATATTTTACAATATTGCAAACTGAATTGATGTTGAATTTCATTGTTCATGCTGCTCATTAAGGACACAGCGATGCTTACTAATACTAATACTAAGTTCGGCCTATTGGTCAGTTTATGACAGCTATGACAAACATTTCTTCCATTCAATAATCTGCCTATAATCTGATGTCCTCAATAAAGCAGATGTATGTGTGTGTACAAAGTTTCCTTTTTACACACACACACACACACACACACACTAATGCATCTTATTGACCTCATTGCATGCAATAGATTAACAAACAATGGCTGAATACAATATAAATGGAAGGACCCCTTCTATGTTGTAAACAGGACATCTACGTGTGCAGTTGCAGTATGACGGGGCTCTGTGTGTTGCGTGCATCAGCAGCAGCAGACGTGACAGATCTCCCTATGGGTGTTGTTTTGGGTTTTGTGGGTGGTGCTGTGGTTTGTCACCTCCGTTGCCCTTGTTTTCCTCTTCTGACACACACACGCAGCTTCAAGAGAATAAAAACATCTTTCTACTCACTCTGTTAACCTTTTGCTCCCCGTATGGCTGCTCTGCACTGTGTCTTGTACTGACTCCAGTACTGACTCCAGTATCGATCGTATGCACTGAATCTGTCACTTTGGATGAATGACTCAATGTACAATGACTCGACGTACATATAGCGCTGTGGCAACATTTACTGGTCCTCTTGAGTGCTCCACCCACCCCTGTTCCTCCAGTACTGTTGCTGGGAATCCTTTGTCCCACCCGAGACAAAGGCAACCGCAGCGTGAGCGACTTGAAACACCGTGGAAACAGCTCTTCCTCTCTCTCTACCACCTTTCCCCCTCCTCTTCAGCCTGTCTGCCCGCGGTGGAGCAGCGCACACTGGGGCACGTGGGCCCTGACCAGCCCTCTCTGCAGCTGTCCCCATCTGTCCCTGCCACAGGTGGGCTCTCATTGGTGTACTGGTTGAACCTGCTGTACCAATATCTCTTAGAGGCTCGTAGATTAACTGCAAGGAAAAACACATTTTCATGTTTGTGTGTGTGTGTGTGTGTGTGTGTGTGTGTAGGAACCTACATCCTAAAAAGCCCTACGGGTAGACTGTGTTTAAAAGCCACCATGGCCCTGGGGTACGTTGTGCTCATCCAGAAGGTATGGCGCTCATTTCAGCATCTGTGAACTTGCAGGGTAATGAGCACTACATTTTCTGTTCATTTGGGTTACAGTATAGTGGTCACTTCATACGTTTAATGTGTAATGTCCATAACTGGAACCTACTTCATACGTCATAGTCATTAGCATGACTAGAGAAATAAAGAGTTAGTCAGGATCATGTTCACCGTGTCAACAAACGTTTCACACACTAATAGTCGACAAGACGCCTATGGCATTCCTAACAGATTTATAGCGCTTAAATCTTACAGCAGCTATAATTCTATAAACAAGATGTACCCTGTGTATTTAGAAGGCCCGGTACTTCAACATGGACCCCTCCATGCTACTGGTCTCGGGTTACTGTGGAGACAGAGCCATGAGCCTCTCTCTCACACTCCCCGATGACATAGCCGGCCTCCAGCTGACCTACACACTGGTATGAAGCGCTTCCAGTCCCCCTGCCTATGGTTACTGTAGGTTTGTGGGGTAGAGTCTGCTTTAGTGTTTGCTAAGATGGCAGAGCAGATGGTGGCTAGCTAGCATGCTAACATTCCTTGTAAAGCTGTATATATCTGTATGTAAACGAATATATTAAATATAATACATGAAAAACAATTACCAGCTGCAACAGTAAAGCGATGAACACATGAATGCATCAATCATTATAATCCAATAATGTTATTCTAAAATGGGCCATTCTGAATAATGAGTGCTTTTGGTACTTGAAGTCCAGTATATTTTGATGCCGACACGTTTGTACTTTTACTTCAGTAACATTTTCAATGCAGGACTGTTACTTGTAACAGAGTACTTCTACAGTGTGGTATTACTATATTTAGATTGAGTGTTCCTTCCACCACAGTTGTTGTTTCTCCAGTCCAAAGTGTTGCATCCTGTGCAGGGAGGTGTCTCTCTGTCACAGATGTGCTCTCTAAAGTGCTGAGTCAGGCTGACCTTTAGCTGCTCAGATGTTCCTATCGTAATGAAGGCTTTCCATCTCCAGGACGACAGCGTCTCTTACGTTACCAAACTGACGGCGCACATCTCACCTCAGTCAATCTGCAACGGATGTGACAGTAAGACCTGTGTGTGTGTGTGTTTGTTCTATCTAACATTCCAAATAAAATGTATATTTATGAAATACTAAATCCACCCCCTCCCTTCCTCCACACACACAGATAAGACATATGCAGGTGAGCTGACCAACACCAGGCTGTTTGTGGCGCCCCACGAGCAGAGCTATCGCTGTGTGTCCCAGGATAAGCTTGTGCTGACGGAGGAGCTGCAGGTCCGACTGGATCCCCTGCAGATCCAGGCCTTCAGCGTCCCTGACGGGGGCTATGGCCAAGGTGGGTCCTGGGTGGGGCACGGCCGGCCGGCTGTCTCAGTGGCCGTCAGTGTCAACGTCCTCACGTTGGTCCACCATGGTGATTTTCCCCAAACAAATGTGGTTCAATTGTAGTAGCAGCACAATGTTTGTATACAATTTATATGGCATAATTATATTTTATGTATTGTATATTTATACTTATTATGTCATTTTGGACTAAATGTAAATGTAATATAAAGAAATGAATGCCATACAAGTTGATAATGAATGATGTTTGCAGCACTGCTCACATGTGTGTGGCTGGTTTATTCACTGGTGCAATGATCAGCCAGTGCAACACAGGTGTGCAGCCTCACCCAGCCCCAGACTCTAATCAGCCTGACTCGGGGCCAGGTGAGGCTGCTTAAACCAGCCACCGACCACACACACTCCCCACACAATGTTATTTTATATTACATCATCATACACTGCATCTTATATCCCTCCGTCCGTCTCTCCCCTTCCCTCTCCGCTGTCCCCGCTGACCAGTGGTGATGTGCCAGGTCGACTACAACCGCGCTTTAATTCGCACACTCCTCTTGGCCAGCGCTGTCAGCGTGGCGTTGATCGCTGTGCTGACCTACCTGGTCGCCAGGGACCGACGTGTGCGTGGCTACGAGAGACTTTAACCCCCCACAGAGGATGGACTGTCCTATCGTATTTATAATATTTTAAAAATGATATTGTGATGATCAATATGATCTAAGAGGGTGTCCATAGGGTGGCAATAGAGGGTCTCTGAATCAAGCGATGCTTTGAGTGGAGTTTTTTTTTTGTATACTTCTGTGTATCAACAACTACATTACAGATTACAGACAAATAAATCTAGATTTTTTTAAATTTCAAATCTGTTTTTTTAACCTATGGTAGCCTCTGCAGGTGGTACACGTGATTGAAGCAGACACATTTGCAATAATAGAAAAAAACTATATAATTGAAAATGAAATTATTACAAATATTATTCCGAAAATGTAGTATTATGGCTTATGGTTATTATTGCATAGAATAGTGTTGTTTCGTGTAATCCATCATATGTTTACCATTGTAAAGTTTTCCATTGTTTTGTATTAATTTGTGTTAAATTGTGTTAATTCGTGTGCTAATGTCAAAGGCTGGGTGGTCTTAATAAGACATGCTAGAGCAAATGCTGTCCCCGTCTGTTGGTTTGCCGTCACTACATGCTAAGATATTTCTCCTCTCCTCACATTTTCTTTTAACTTTCTGTTTTCTGCTAACCTATGGTAGCCACTGCAGGTGGTAGCCTCTGCAGGGGATTCAATGATAAGAAAAACTATCACCAACAAATATATAGGCGACATCTGAAAGAAAATGTGCAGAAGGAGTACAAACGATTTGAATGAGAGTCGATGATTTTCTGGGTGCATTGCCAGCAGTCACCACTACGCGGCAATCTCCGCTCCGCACGGGTGCTTCAAGCCGTGCATCCTCTTACTCTCCCATTGGTTCATCACACGACGGATACTAGTAAAGGCCATAAAACATGACACTGCTTCCATCACGCACAGGGTTAATTTGTTCAACTTTATCACACTGGTTTATTTCACACAAATACATTCGTATGATATCAAGGCCCTCTGCTAGTATGTGCGATTTCTAATAAAAATAAAACACGGTAATGTTGAATCACGTCGTTTGTTACAAACTCACCCGTGCATTTCTGTACTAGCGGCTGCTGCGTTCCAGTTGAAATCGGAAATTCTTACTGCCGAGTATAACTGGAACGCGCCATCAGTCATTCTGGTGGTCAGCTGCAGCTCGGAGCTATGGCTGCAGTTTTGAAATGCACTCACCTACATGCTCGGAGGTTATTTACACAGTGAGTAGACCGAAGCGTACGGCGTGTGTTACGCATGTGTTAGTGCACCACTTAGGCTATAGCTGCTTTCGAAGTGGTTACTGAAGTTTGCGAGCTAGCTAACTCAGCTAAAGTATGTGTTTGTGGCACAAATGTACTTCATTCACCCGAAGAACGACCCCCCCTAAATGCAACACGTTCCACCGCTTGCCTTGATGTCAGAGAGGTGACACTATTTAAAAAAAAACTAGCGACTACTCTGGCTCCCGAGACCTGGGCAAGGTTACGCGAGGTGATGGTTCATATCACTTGGTGCTGATTGGTCGGTAATATTCCCGAGGGCGAGCCTTGTTTAGAGGAGGTATATTTCAAAAGTAATCCCGTAATACAGAGTGGCGGTTACTTTATGTCTTGTCTTGATTGAACACGTTGCTCTTGATAAAGCTGACCGATCTATCCCCCCCACCCCATGCCCTCTCCCCCACCAGAAGCCTGTCATGGACCACAGGCCGTTGGAGGTGGGTTTCAGGAGGTGGGTGTCTTAATCATTGTCAATATTTAAAATTACATCGCATGTTATGTACACCGTCTTAAAACACTGGATTGTTGATTTCGGTTTGGCAATTGCTATACATGAACAACAGCACACTGGAGTTAATAAAACCAAAATCAAAACATACCTGTTTTAATATGTAGGGTTGTATTCTGAACGCTTGTCTTTCACCTCACACATACACATTCTTCCATCATCACTCGACGATCAAACCCACTATTACCACGGCAACATCTCTTTGTAAACGCTCCCATCCCTGCCCTCTGTAGGGGTGGGCAGGATAGAGAAGGTGCTGATCGCCAACCGGGGGGAGATCGCGTGCCGCGTGATGCGGACGGCCAAGAAGATGGGCGTGCGCTCTGTGGCCGTGTACAGCGAGGCTGACCGGCACTCCATGCACGTTGCCATGGTGAGGCCCTGGGTGTCGTATGTGCTGTATATTTACCACTGTACAGTAGCTTTGTTGAGATAAGATAGAAGTTTATTCATTCTGAAGGTAATTCTTTTGCCAGAGGTTGCTCAAAAATACCAACACAATAATAGAATTACAGTGAATAAGCCTAAAATGAAAATATAGGCAAGATATTAAATAAACAAAAACAAGCCAGCAAGAATGAGAAGTAGTATTGTACATGATCGTGAAAATGTAATATTGAAAAATGATTAGTATTACGCATGATATTGAGAATATTGTGCATGAAGTCACCATCTGTCTTTGAATTGGTGATGGACTTGATGACTTTCATGTGGTGGGTTGCAGGCAGATGAGGCGTACCTCATTGGACCTGCAGCCTCACAGCAGAGCTACTTGAGTATGGAGAAGGTCCTAGATGTGGCCAAGAGGTCGGGTTCACACGTGAGTACATCCTGCTGTGCTCTGCACACATTGGGAGGACCAAGGTGGGGCTGGTGAGACTTGATTCAATATGTGTGTGTGTGTGCGTGCGTGCGTGTGTGTGTGTGTGCATGTGTTTTGTAGGCTGTCCACCCAGGCTACGGCTTCCTGTCTGAGAACACAGAGTTTGCGGAGGCGTGTAAACAGGAAGGCATCATCTTCATCGGACCGCCTTCCTCTGCCATCCGAGACATGGGCATCAAGAGGTAACACGCACACACACGCACATGCGCGCTTACGTTTGAAATGTCTGATTAATAATGTGTCACGCTAAAGAATTTAAATGGAATAATAAAATGTCAACCGAAACAAATTAATAGTCCCGATTGATCCTTGCCATTCACATCAATACATAAATAAATAAGTTCACCTGCACTTTAAAGCACATCCAAGTACATCATGGCTGCTGCTGGGGTGCCAATCATCGGAGGCTACCATGGCGAGGACCAATCAAATGAGAAACTTCAGGCTGAGGCGGCCGGGATTGGCTACCCGGTGATGATCAAGGCGGTCCGCGGTGGAGGAGGCAAGGTGTGGCACCAACGCTTCATTTGTTACATCATCAACATGTCTTATTGACCTGCCACCATTGCCTTTTGAGGGTCAACCATCAGTTGGAAACGTATAGTGTGTGTGCGTGGGGTATGTATGTGTGTGTCTATGTAGGGTATGCGTATCGCTCGGACCGACTCAGAATTCTTGGAACAGTTGGAGTCGGCGCGGCGAGAGGCCAGAAAGTCCTTCAACGATGATGTCATGCTGGTGGAGAAATTTGTGGAGGACCCCAGGTTAGGAAACACACACACACACACACACGCACAGGCTTGGCAAATGGCTGACCATGCCTGTTTGTGAGTACTAAATGGTTGTATTCCACCCCTCCGCCCTCTGTCGCCCCCTAGACACGTGGAGGTGCAAGTGTTTGGCGACCAGCATGGCAACGCCGTCTACCTGTTTGAGAGGGACTGCAGTGTCCAGAGGAGACACCAGAAGATCATAGAGGAGGCACCGGGGGTGAGAACCACAAGGCTGTCTGGGGATCAGTGTGTCGGTGTGCAGGTGGCAGCAGTCGTTCTGATGTGTGTGTGTGTGTGTGTGTGTCCTTAGCCTGGCATTAGCGCCGAGGTTCGGCGAAAACTTGGAGAGGCAGCAGTGAAAGCCGCCAAGGCTGTCAACTATGAAGGAGCAGGTGAACACACTCACACGCTCCCAGCCCTTTGTAATGGACGCACAAGCAGCACTTTTCATTAAGTGAAGATCATGCATATGAACCCAGAAAGCTAAGGTGTGTGTGTGTGTGTGTGTGTGTGTGCGCGCGGGCGTGCGTGCGTGCGTGCGTGTGTGCGTGCATGTGTGCGTGCTCTGTCTCCATCCTTGTCCCTGTAGGGACCGTGGAGTTCATCATGGATGCCCAGCATAACTTCTACTTCATGGAGATGAACACCAGACTGCAGGTGGAGCACCCTGTCTCAGAGATGATCACCGGGACAGACCTAGTGGAGTGGCAGCTGCGGGTGAGACTCTCACACCGGGAAGGAGGGAGGGAGGGAGAGAGAGAGGGGGAGGAAATGGTGTGTTGCTGGACGATCTAATGACATCGGTGCTCATATATCTGACAGATGTCTGCCAGAAGGGAGTGTGTGTGTGGCGAGAGCTCCACTTCTCCACCGTGACGTCACTTGACTCTTTTCTCTCATCCACTAGGTGGCAGCAGGTGAACGCCTGCCCCTCCTCCAGGATGACATCGTCCTCAGCGGACACTCCTTTGAGGCCCGCATCTACGCCGAGGACCCCAACAACGACTTCCTGCCGGGGGCGGGGCCTCTGCTGCACCTGTCCACCCCCCAGGCGGATGCCGAGACACGCATTGAGACGGGCGTCAGGGAAGGTGGGGGACGGAGAATCAGTCTCCAAATGCCCTCAAATATTGCAGAACGCTAAAAGGAACGGTGAACACAGGTGTAGAAAAGTATGAGGAATAATTCCTTGTTTCTTTACAGTCGCCCAGTTAAGGTGTTTATTGAATCGATGGTTGGTAGGTTTTCTGTTACACGATTGTCCTTATTTGCCCAAATTCACAACAAAACCGCGTTTGGAGAAGCGCCATGTGACCCAACTCCCACTGACTGTCTTCTTAAATCAAATGCTCTCTATAGTATATATTATGTATTTGTATTTATTTATTAGTCTATGATCATCATTTTAATGGATGATTGACATCTGGAGCCTGTTTTGTTTTGATTGTGACTTTAGCATTCATGAAACCTGAGCTGTTGACCTATTTTGGGTGTCCTCTGTAATCGCGGTCGGAACAGTCGCAACACGAGGGTCACCTTCTGACAACAGTTCCCCTTCGGTTTAACTCCTAAGCTTCCGTTGGCCCCTTGAACCTGCACCGAGCGAAGCAGAATGAATGCGCGTGTGTCTGTCTTCCTCCCTCCCTTCCTTCCTTCCTTCCAGGGGACGAGGTGTCTGCCCACTATGATCCGATGATAGCCAAGCTGGTGGTGTGGGGGGAGGATCGCTCGTCGGCGCTGAAGAAGCTGCGCTACTGCCTACGCCAGTACAATGTAACAGACACGGACAGACAGCGCCATACAACCGGGAGCATTTAATGGTGTCCTTTTCTACTTTATATGCTCTCCATCACTGATGTCTCTCGCTCTCTCTCTCTCTCTCTCTCTCTCTCTCTCTCTCTCTCTCTCTCTCAGATCGTGGGTCTCAACACCAACATCGACTTCCTCCTGAACTTGTCAGCGCACCCGCAGTTTGAGGCGGGCAACGTGACCACGGGCTTCATCCCCCAGCACTACGAGGACCTGTTCCCCGCGCCCGTGAGGCCCTCTGGGGCCACACTCTGCCAGGCCGCCCTGGGCCTGCTGCTGCGGGAGAGGAGCCACACGCTGGAGTTCGCGCAGCGCTCCTGCGGTGGGTCCCCGGGGCTCGGCCAGCGCTCTGCTGTCTGTGGGACTGTTGGACTGTCTGACTGTTAGACTGTGGGACTGTGGGACTGTAGCTGGATGGTCGTGGCTGGACGATGTTAAACCAGTGACCGGTTGGAGTTCTGCTGGGTGGGAACAAACAAGGAATGTGCTTTTGTGAAATTGGTGCATAGCATTAAATATTAAACAGAAAGTAATAATATAGAAATTCCAAAAATATATCCTGTCTAAATAATAATATAAAAAGAATTCATATTGAAAAAAATATACAAATATTTAGCAAAAAGGACAACCAAGCACCCTGCATTTCTCTTAATGTCCTGCACAAGACACGCCCCCTCACTACAGTCATAATTTTAAATAAAAGAAAGATTTCACAAAAACGTATGAGTATTAAAAGTAGTAGCCAGAATGATTGATTTGAGGTTGAATTGGCCCTCTGTTTGACTGTCTCCCTGTGTCCTCAGATCCCTATTCTCCGTTCAGCTCCAGCAGTGGCCGGAGGATCAACATTCTGTACAACAGGAACATGACTCTACAAGTGGGGGACAAAAGTAGGTAGTAACTGCTCCTATGCTGCCCTCTAGTGGTGATGAGGGGACCAGGCTAGGAAAATATTGACGTTTGCGTGACCATAATGCAGAGCATTGAAGTGACATCAACCATATATTGGGATGTCTATATTTAACACAAAACTCTTTCTGCATTCATTCAATTGCCCTTGATAGCCATGGTAGTTGTTGGTTTAATGTCAAATGATCAAATGAATACGTCAGTAAGCATGGTTTGCCTGGCCATGTTGCAGAAGCTAAAAGTCTCCAGAGCTGCAGAACTGGGAGAGGGTTGGTTGGAGAGAGACAGGAGAACACTGCTTCATTTAATATCAGGCGTCAATATTTAATGCGGGGGGTCTGATGGCAGTTTTATGAATGGACTATATTTGGTCATTAATTACATTTGCTATGAATATTAACAACGGAACTGTGAGCCTATAAATACTGCCGTTCCTTCCTGCCGCCCACTTCCACCTCTCTGTCGGGGTTGAGGATCGTAGATTGGCACTAACTGTCCTTCCCGTGTGGGTCTCTGTCTCGCAGAAGTGGATGTCGTCATCACGTACAACAAAGATGGCAGCTACAACATGCAGGTGAGAAGCATGCAAGCATCAAGTGTGTCGGTGGGAATGCAAGATGACCTTTACGTCATTTTTCAAATTAACATTTAATATGTAGCTGTAGCTGTGTGGCATTGCTTTTATTTGCAGGGTATATCGCAATACATATCCTATTATATTAAAATCTGTCATTTTGGGAAGTAAAGTATTTCAATTAGAATGTATTCTTTGTGGTCCAGTTGACCGTTTGACACCAGCGTGTCCACCAGCGTGATTTGAGTCTTTTCTCGTCGTCCCTCAGGTTGGTGGGGAAGCGTACCATGTGACCGGGGAGGTGGAGTCAGAGGGCGGAGCTTCCTTCCTCCACTGTTCCGTGGACGGGGTGGAGTCTCGTCCCAAGCTGGTCATCCTGGACAACGTGGTCCACCTGTTCTCCATGGTGGGTCCTGACGTCTGGAGCACCGTCCGGTGACCCCACACAACAACACAACACTTTCTAGTTTTGAAGTGGATCTGCGTTCTTATGGTCGTCGCGTGTGTAGGAGGGCAGCGCAGCGGTGTCCGTACCCGTACCAAAGCACCTGGCGGGGGTCAGCGGCTCTGGGGCCCAGGGGGGGGCCGTGGCCCCTATGACGGGAACCATAGAGAAGGTAAGGTTCCCAGCCCAGCCCAAGACTCCTATTGGCATCAATCTCTCAAAGGTGCTGGTTTTTGCCAATTGTGTGCGCGTGTGTGTGTGTGCGCACGTGCGTGTGTAGGTGATGGTCAAGGCGGGGGACAAGGTGACAGCTGGAGACCCCCTCATGGTGATGATCGCTATGAAGATGGAGGTGAGGAACATCCGTCCCTCTCCGTGTCCCTCTACCATCGCCTTTGAATGGAATCGTATCGCCGAGACCTCAACTTGTCGTGATACCTAGTTTTAGACTAAATGAAGTTTCATTAATTAAGTTAAGAACTGCATGTGAAGATCTTTATCGTTTCAAATGTCATCCATCATGATGGTGCTAATACACATCCCCTATATCGCCCAGCCCTCTCCATGGCTAACTCCCACTGTGTGTGTCTCTCCAGCACACCATCCGGGCCCCTAAGACCGGCGTGATCAAAAAGGTGTTCTTCAAGGAGGGCTCCCAGGCCAACCGCCACGCCCCATTGGTCGATCTGGAGGAGGAGGAGGAGGAGGAGGAGGAGGGAGGAGAGGCTGCCGGCCAGTGAAGTGGCACAATAGCGCACATATATGGCATCCTTCGTATACAGATGTGTATAGATATGCAAGCACGTTTCAAACTTCATAGGTGAGGTGTGGACACACATACTAGACCGTGTTTGTGTGTGTGTGTGTGTGTGTTTGTGTGTGTGTGTGTGTGTGTGTGTGTGTGTGTGTGTGTGTGTGTGTGTGTGTCAGACTGAAATGGGTTACCATGCTGAATGGATCTATGACTCCAACTCGGGTGATGGCAGCAGTATCCGCTCAGAAGGCTCGGCATCTGCGTGGATGTATATAGAATACATTCCTGACATTATGATGGACAGCCGGCCCAGGCTGCTGACACACCGACACATCTCTGATGTACACTAACCTTTCAGACGCCTGAGAAAAGTTGCCTTTACCTTTTGTTGTTGGTGGCTCCGTGTATTGAGTCAGGAACTCTCTCTCTGTCTCTGTCTCTGTCTCTCTGCCTCTCTGTCTCTCTGCGTGTGTCTCTCTCTCTGAAGAATTCTGCTGAGTCGAGCTTCTTCTTTCATATCCTCGGGGTTGTAAAAGCCCTTATGATTCTAATTGAAAGGAGTGTAAAGTCTACTTTGCAGACTTATTCCATGCTAGTAACTGTGCAGGCCTGGGCTCCAGCTGCTTCCCTAGCCTGCTTCCAGGGTGCCGTTATGTCATGATGGTATTGCCGCCCGCGGGCATTACATAACTCGTATGATTGGGAAATGGGTAATATAATATATTGGAGTAGGTTGCCGCTGTCATTTGGGTATCAAATGATTAATGTCAAATGCCCACAGCCTTCAGCTTCCATTTTAGAAGGACAAACCCTTCTGGAGTTACTGAATTCAGAGGAGGACTGCTTGCCTGTCATTGGAGGGCAGAGGTGTATCTAATACTCGGAGCGTTGCATATGATTCTGTTTTGGTTGGACGGTGTCCATGTGGCCAGCATCCAGCCAAGACATTCAAACCTTATTAATAATCTGCAATCTGTCAGGATTTAGTGGGCTCTGATGAGGATCCGTAGGCTAGACTGGGTGATTCTGTGTGCCGACTAACCAGTGTGTTATTACACACTTGTATTTATCTCCTACAGACATTGTGTTTTTGTAGACATTGATATTTGTTAGTGGAAATACTGTAAAAATTGTAAATGATTAATGTCATAAAATAAAAATAGTAGTTAGTTTCGCCCCATCCTTTAAAGTTGTGTGTTGTGTATTTTGTGATTGTTATGGGGGAACATTTTAACCGGCTTTGTATAATTTAAATGTGGGAAGTATATGCAAGTGAACACAGTTTATCTTTCCTCCGTGTCGCCTGCACCAGACCTCTCTGAGGTCTTCTGCAGTCTTCTTACCCACAACTCTGTTAAATGACAGAAGTTGGGGAAACATTTAGCAGCTGCGCCCCAGACACACACGGTGTCAGTAACAATTGCAGACACTTTCTGTCAAATCAACCCCTGAGGATTTATTTGATCAGATGAGAGCGCTGAGGCAGCAGTCTAATCACAAGCTTGGTTTAAATGGCCTGTACCAATTCCATACTGAAGGCTTAGAATGGTTTGTTAGTGCTCATTTGTGCATTCGTTATTAGAATGACTGAAAACCATCAAGCTCGTAACTGCATCACATATATTGTCAGGAGTTGGTCAACCTATACATACACAACCTTCCTGATGGAGGTTGGTGAGACCCACCAACCTAATCTATGGGATATAATATATCTATATGGTATAATACATACAAGAAATATATATCTATATGCACTCCGCAGATTCAGTTTATTCCTGTAGATGGTGTACATTCTCTGTATATTCTGCTCATATGGCTACTGTCACTGTTACCGTTCACTGTCATTATACTTGTCATATTGTTATACTGTTGCACTTTTGCTACTACTTTGCACTTCTGGTTAGACGCTAACTGCATTTTATTGTACTGGTATGCGTACTCTGTGCAATGACAATAAAGTTTAATCTAATCTACTCTAATATAGGTAACCTCATCGACATATATTGACTGTAGCGTGGCATATAACACATGGTTAATGTGTTACCTTTACTATACTAGCTAGGCCCTGGTACATACATGAACTAAACTGAACCCTAATTAAACCAGTGTACTCAACGTAACGCTACCTAAACCTAACTAATTAAACCTCTCCAACATATGTTGGTGGTTTTGCAGAGTATACTGATATGTACTCTGGTAGGAGCTGAAACAAATCTATAATGGAGCAAAGAAAAGCAGATGACATTCTTGAAAAAAAATTATTTATTCCGTAAATATATATATATATATATATAGTATTTTCAATAACACCATCAGCCATAAGACAGATTTACAGAGAAGGTGTGAAGACCAAAAAACAAACAGCAAAACAGAGCAAACGTAAACACAAGGTGGAGGGGACACTCGTACACACATGGGCAGTGACAAAATTATTGCAGATGGGAGAGGTAAATGTCTTCAAAGAGCCCATTACACATTTAAAACCGTTCATTTGTGTACCAAAGACCTTCGTCTCAACGGCAGATGGCGAGTCACTGCGACAAGTTAGTCAATAAAATAACCAGAATAAATAAATGTTGACATTCTCCTGTTCAGGGCTGAACAAACTGTACCTGTGGTCCGACCTCTGAGTGAACACGCCCCCCTACACTACACGTCCAAAGCTTTCATATACCGTACCTACCAAGTGCCCGGAAAACGCCCCCAATAGCATAGATTTAAAGACTACTTGAAAAACCAAAAAAATAAAGATTACATCTCTTCATTTCAATCTCTTCACTTAAATAACAACAAAATAAAGTTAACGTCGATAGCTCAATAGGATGCTGGCGCAAAGTTACAAGGCGGCACCGCTAATCTAGATTATCTGAAGCACAACCCAGAAAACTGTGTGAAAACGTTCCCGTAAATGGATTCCTATTTCTGCTTCATCGATGCATTGATTGGTTTTTCTTCCTTGGAGAGTCCCTGTTGGGTTCAAAATAGGATATTGCACAAAGGGTTCGTATCTGCAGCCTCAACACATCGATTGACCGCCGTCGCAGTGCAATAACCGCTTAGAAAGGTTTCCGAGCGTCGATCTGATTCAGAGGTATTGCAGAACCACGTCCTGTAGGACATCGGCAAGACGGAGCGCTGGATAACAAGCTAGAGAACATCCGAACGTGGCCCCCGTTTCCTTCTCCAACGTGTTTACATTATTTGGAAACGCGGGGTGTAACCACAGTGACCCAACTCATCCACACCACGAGCACTCCCACAAAACTAACGTGCGATCGGTGTTGATGGTGCCGGGATTTCCTCTGGGGAGCAGACACGTTCAGGCCATACAGATACTTGCAAAAGACAAGAGCATGACAGTAAACAGAACAACGATGCGCTGAGATATTAAATATATAAAAAGGTAACCGTCAGACGAACACGCGTTATCGTTGTCACGGACCATGTTTGATATGTGGTTCGGGTTCAACAATCGGTGAAACCAAAATAAAACGTTGAACATTTTGACCGCTTTGCATAGAAACCATAACGCATTTCTCCCGCTGACGGCATGTTTCCCACAAGCTACCGCCAACCCTAACGACAGCGAGTTTAAAACGGTTGTCTTAACAGAGTTCCCGGCTCTACGCCGCCCCCGCCCTCACAGACCTAATGGCTTCCCGGGGGAACGTCATGAAGAAGGTGCCAGTGATCATTGTTTCCAAGTGGTTAGCGCAACACCGATATGCCGGCTATTATAATTACAGGACTGTGATGATTGCGTGATTTCAATGGTGAACAAAACAGGATGCAATGAACAATGTATGCATGTATAAGCCAAACTCAACACAACATGAAAGGGGGTGTGTGATGATACAAATGTGCAAAAATGTTTTGCCTGCATTGTTCACTATTTACTATTGTAAATTCTCTCTTTGAAGCAGTAAGGACTGAAACACTCTCCAACCTGAACAGAGATCCATGTCTCTTTACAAAACTTCCCTGCTGTCCACTCAGATCAGCTCCCTTTAAGTGCAAGCATGTTCCTGGTCATGGGCTGAATGAAGGTGACAGCGGAGCTCGTAACAGATTCCTCATGCATGTGTTCCCTTCCTTTCAATTAATGATGGGGGATTATGGCTGATAAACAGCCCCCCTACTCCCCCGCTAGCGCTCTGATCTCAGATAAAGAGGGGGGGAGAGAGAGAGAGAGAGAGAGGCGCAGTACAGTCGGATCAGAAAGCAGCATGAAGAACAATGATAATAGTATTCGGAAGTCATCTTTACAA
>OMOU01047815.1:0-14035 GCA_900312585.1 Malacocephalus occidentalis
TGCCGTGACCATGACCGCACCGCACCGGGTGCCACTGCACCTGGCCACTGCACCGCACCGCACCGCACCGGGTGCTGCCGTGACCATGACTGGACTCCTGGCCACCGCACCGGATGGCCACCAGCCTACTGTCCAGCCAGCATCATCTCAAAAAGATTACTATATTCATTATCATTCGTACTGTATTATTGTTATGCTCACCCCGGTGCTCCATCTAACCATCATGTTTCCCCATCTCATAGGGTGCTGCTGTGACGTGACTGGACTCCCGGCCACCCCACCTGATGGCCACCAGCCTACTGTCCAGCCAGCATCATCTCAAAAATTACTAAATTTATCACCATCTGTACCGTGCTATTGTTATGCTCTGCCACCTTCTTCCTATTGACACCCATTGCACTCCGAACCGTCCCTGGAAGGAGGGATCCCCCACTCTGCGTTCCTTCTCGAGATTTCTTCCTTGTTAATTAAGGGAGTCGTTTCTCGCCCTTAGGGGGGCTGGGCTCGGGGGGTGTCATAATGATCACTTGGCTGATGTGGCCTGTAAAGCCCTTTGAGACTGTAACTGTGATTAGGGGCTATACAAATAAAATTGACTTGACTTGACTTGGTTTGATTCCTGTTTGATGATCTGTCACCTACATACAGAAAATCACTAACATGAATTAGTGACCATAGAGTAACATTTTCCAGAATGAATACAGTGACTGTGATAATAAAATACAAGTCTGTCCAGAAACATTGGTAACATTAGTTTGGAGCAAGGCAAACAGGATAATGCAATTGAAAGGAAAAGCAAAATAATACACACTGCTGCCACCTCATTTCCATAGTGTGGAATGTTACAACTTGGGTGCCATGATATTGTCACTATAGCAACATTGTCCGTTAAAACCACTAATGCATCTGGATTATAGGTTCTATTGTAATTGCATGCCATTGCACGTCATCTCCTACACCTTTTTTATTTTACAATGAGAACAGATGTTACTACATATATGATGGCAGCATTTTTTATGACAATTATGAGGCCAACCTACAGAAGAGGACTAGTTCAAGTTGCCATGCACTATCTATCGTCTACAACGTCTCCATAGTAACCAGGACACCCAAGCAGCGGACAGATCCCACCACCAGTCTAGACAGACAGCTACAGACACAAGCATGCATCTAAACAACATCTAAACAACAACAACTGGTCTACTTGGCCACAACCAACAGTACATTGTTGGCAATCAACAATGCACTGCCCAGACAGTACAGCATGGGGGAAAAGTTTAGCCTCGTCATGTAGGTGAATCCACAGACAGCGTGGATGGAGTCGGTTTAAATGACGTAGCTGTTTGTTTCTTTGAACATTTCAGATTGTATTGTTGTTTTATTGTGTTTATTTTTATATTGTAGCAGGGTCATATTTGAGAGGGAGTACATTGTTATACATCAACAATGGTGCCGGCAAGCCTTGTAGTTTTCAGCTGCTAATTTTCTGGTACCTCGTTCACAGTTTGTGTTAACTGTAGGTGTCAAGGGACTAACAGGGAACGGGTAGACAGAGAATCCAGTACCTGGTGGGATTGGTACATGATGGTAAGCTTTAGCACATGAACCACACACCCACCCTGCAGGGCGTGACATGCTTTTCAGTGACACTTGTGATCAGTGGTGTTCAATGTTTCTGTTATTGATGATCTGTTATCGGAATTCTGGGATTCACTGAAAAGCATATTTATATGTAAACAAAACCCCCTACCAGCCCTTACCAGCCCATTAGCATTTAAACAAGACACATAACATACAAAGATGACATGAAAGCAGTTAAACCCAGAGAGATTTGCACTTGAGGGATTTAAGCCAAGTGGAACTATTTCAGCTCAGGTTCTGAAATGTTGACTATATGAAGGAAGACATGTTTTGAAAACACATGTTAGACGGTGGGCACAGGACAGCATGTTTAGTGTCAGATGTGACCTATTTGTCTAGAGGGACTACACTACCAGCCTACACTACCTGCATTTAGTTTAATACTCACATGTCTTGCAGCATCCGTCCACGTAGCTTACAATGCTTCCTCCAACCTAAGAGCAGTCAGGTGAACAAAAGGCATGGATATAAATATTTCTTCATGATGTTGTGTGTCTGTGTATGTCTGTACATGTGTGAATCTGCTGTGTTTATACTGTAAATGGACTCATTATGGCTATCAACGTTAACATGAATATGTGTTTTAACCTCACTAACTGTATGTGTGTGTGCGTGCATGTGTGTAATCTGGCCTGTGTTGACCTTCATGCACTCTGTTTCGTTGAAGGGCGGGCAGGTGATTGCATAGGAGATGAGGGTGGGACCTGACAGTGTGTCTGCACACTCATACTTCATGCAGTTGGACAGCCATGACTTCCCCGGCTGAAAAAACAAAAACCCACACACTGCTTATCGTACATATCCTAAGCTACTGATGTTGCATGATGATTCATATCTTTAATGATATATCATATAATTCTTACAAATTATACTTAATATTTGCTGATATTATCTGTTTTTAATAGAATATTATGATAATTGAATCTTGAGAGGTTTGAGGATATGGCAAGTTCACTCTGACTATTTCCATATTTGACGATTTACATCTCTGTACATTACTGTGGTACCATAATGCAATACACTCTAGCCTTAATGAGTGAGCTGATGATCTGGGTGAGAAGAAAGACTCATGGTCCCAAAGTATAAGGAGACAGTGAGTGGATAATTTTGTACTCTTGGGGTCAGGCAACTACTTCACAACTGTGCAGACAATGATTTCATCAATAAATGAAAACACACATAAATAATCATTTCTGTGCTTTGCCAATGAAGGTAAATCTATTTTGTTGCAGCATACTTTTTTTTTTTTATTATTGTTCGAAATCTATTCTTCAGAAGACCTTGGAACAGTTACCTCTACCAAGTACTACAAGCACTACAAGCACTACCTTATGGAGCGCTACCGTGCCATTCTCGTTCCGGTGGAGACAGGAGATGTTCCTGCACATGCCACAGCATGATGTCTGATCTCTGGGCGCTATATACAGCTGATTCTGGAAAAAGAAAATTTTACTGTTTATTAGCTCTGTGGCACATACACATCATAAGCCTGAAATATATACATGTGTGCTAATATGCATGAGAAAGAAAAAAGGAGAGGAAAGAGTGAAAGAAAAAGACACCCTGGGCACTGACTCACTGGCTGGCACTGTGCAGAGCAGTTGGTGGTAGTGGTGCGGAGGTGGTGGTAGCCTGTGGCGGGGTCCGGGTTGCGGGTGCACTGGGTGCTGTGGCACAGTCCGTCTGGGCTGTGCTCCACGAGAGTCTGGCCCGGGCGCATCACGCCATGATCGGCATCCATACACACCGCTTCACGCACTGTTCACACCGCCGCATGAACACACACACACACACATACAGACACACAAACACACAAAAGGCGTGATAATATGTACAAAGCAGACCGGTCTTCAGCAGCAATAAGAAATTAGAGAAATTATTGGGACAGAAAGTACCAGTGTTTGAAAAAACTAATACTTGATTGAAAGAGGAAATACTAATAGAGGAAGGAATTCCGTTGTACGTATAACTACTCTTCAAAAATGTTAATTCACATCCTCTCAGCACACTAGTATAAATGTAAATCCAAGGTGGCAAACTCAAAACGACTGTCTTTTATATGAAACTATATCTATACATGGTAAGCTTGTATGGTAAAAAAGAAAAGTAAAGTGAAAAAGAGTGACCTTTTAGCACAAGGTCATTATAACAGTCCATGTTTAAGTCGATGAACTTCACTTTCGGTTCTTGAAACCAGATACAGGGTTTGAGCCAGAATCACTTTGAGAGCTGATTTAAGTTAACATTTGCTCACGTGTTAATTGAATGATCAAATTATGAATGAGTCAGAGACGTTTCACTGGCCGACATGCTCTGATGGACTTGGCAATAGCTGCAAAAGACTGTGACTTTCCCAGTCTTGGAATCAGCGGTGTGATTTAAAACTGTTGTGCTACTATTAGCACTGAGGGTGAGGTCTACAATAAGACTGTGGAAATGTTTGGTGTGTGTCGTTGGTGGCTGGCTTAATTGGCCTCACCTGGCCCAGTTAGTCTGGGGGGGTGCAAGCCTGTGGTGCATTGGCTAATCAGTGCACCACAGGTTAAGTCAGCCACCAGCACACACACTGGGGAGAGCTCTAGCATGCTAGCTAGCGAGCAACAATTCCAGCTGCTCCATACCATTTTTCTTCACCTACAACTTGAAATAATAAACCGGACTTCAAACACCACAACCAGCCTGTGTCCTTGGAGGAGCCCTGAACTAAAGCTACTTTTGTGGCATTGTAGCAGGAGCTATGCTACAAAGACCTACCGCATTTAAATCTTCGACAGGCACATTGGTTCAGTGGGTCCACGAGGAAGGCTCTGTCCAGCTGTGGCGTCTCTCCCTTCATACAACACGGTGTGTTAATACAGCAGCAGCATGGCAGCAGGATCATATTATTGAACATTTTCATTGAAAAGATCTAAACGCACCAGGGCACACTTGGGGGTGGAGATCTTCTCACAGGAACACTCTGAAGAACAGCACAATCAAAGATGAATAACCTGATGTGTTATTAACACACTGTCGCAGCCTGGCCTTGCGAGACAGTGTAGGGCAGGGGTGCCCAATACGTTGATCGCAATCTACCGGTCGATCGCAAAGGTAGTGCGGGTAGATCGCATGGCATTAAAAAAATAGATGTTAGAAGCCTATCATCCATTCTCACTAGGTAGATCATTTTGACTTGGTCATTTTAAAAGTAGATCACTACAAGCCGAAAAAGTGTGGGCGCCCCTGGTGTAGGGTAACCAGAGGCCGCTTACCCTGAGACTGGCCCAGGCAGTTCTGGTCTCCACTGTCCTCTCGCACAAGCCAGTCTCAGGGTAAGTGGCCTCTGGCCAACCTGTTGGAACTATTGAACTTTGTTGTTGACAAAAATATTTTAAGTTACGTTTTCTCCCCCGGTGCTGCAGGTGCTACTGGTGTGGCCGGTGCTGCAGGAGTTACTAGTGTGTCCGGTGCTGCAGGTGCTACCGGTGTGTCTGGTGCTGCAGGTGCTACCAGGGGGTCTGGTGCTGCAGCAGTTACTAGTGTGTCCGGTGCTGCAGGTGCGACCAGGAGGAGACCTCGGGAGGTGACCCAGAGGAGATCGCGGGGAGACAACCCACTACATTGTCTCGCTAGGCGGACTGCCACAACACAGACAATACATATCTCCAATGTATTGTTTAAATACTAATACAGTTAGTATTTAGAGCTTTTTTGATAATTTACTTTTAGTTTTGCTTGTATTTTGACACCACCATGACCAGGGAATGGTGTTCAGTTATATATGATATGATGATAAATGAGGAAACTGAAGAAACATTGACGGATATTGATTACATACATACACATACAAACACGTACATACAAAACATAAACACAGGTAATTCCATGACATGAGAGAATTAACCACTTATAATGAGATCAGATGTCCCTCAGTTTAAAGGATCAGTACTCACCACAGATGTGTTTTGGGCAACACCGCTCTTCTGGACTGTACACAAGAGACACAGACATCCCCACAGGACAGCTCACTTGGGAACACCTGTAAGTCTCACACACTTCGCGCGCGCGCGCACACACACACACAGTTTCTTTGAGTAGGCTCTAAAATCATAAATAAAGCCTAAATACAAAATGTGCAACATGGTTTTGTCCGCCCCCCTGCACGTCTGTCTGAGTGAGAGAGTGAGAGGAAAGAGAGACACGCAGTGGCTGAGTGTGTGGAGAAGGCATGTCCCCAAAATAACTGAAGTCAGGGTACCAGAAAAAAGGAAATGGAAAGAAAGCAAAAGAATGGAAAACAACTGCTGGCAAAGTACTTTCAAAAGAATGATGAGCACACACAAGCACGAGTAACAGTTTAAGAATGGTTTAAGCTAGCTAATATCAGCCGTTTAGATGCCAGGAATCTAGCCTGGAGCATATTTGCAGTTATAACATAAGTGATCAGTATAAAATCCCCCCCAAAGAATCGTCACCTTATCGTGGAGGGGGGTTTGGGTGCCTCGGTGACCCTGGGAGCTGTGTTGTCTGGGGCAATAGCCCCTGGTAGGGTCTCCCCAGGCAAAGTGGTCCCAGGGGACGGGCCAGACTAAGAGCGATTCAAAGACCCTCATGAAAAGGCTTCCAATGAACTATGTCACCTAGCCCGGACAAGGGAAACCGGGACGCCTTCTGGAGCCAGAACTGGAAGGGGAGCTCGTTGGCAAGCGTCTGGTGGCCGGGCCTGGTTCCACAGGGCCCGGCCGGGCCAAGCCCGAAAAGACAACGAGGAGCCGCTTCCCTGTGGGCCCACCACCTGCAGGGAGCTTCATTGGGGTCGGGTGCTTTCTAAACCGGGCGGAAGGCAAAGGTGGGGTCCTGGGCGTGCGGATCCCCGGCATTGTCGACTTGTTCTAGGGACGTGGAACGTCACCTCGCTGGCAGGGAAGGAGCCGGAGCTGGTGCGGGAGGTGGAGCAGTACCAACTAGATATGGTTGGGCTTACCTCCACGCTCAACACCGGTTCTGGAACCAAACTCCTGGAGAGGGGCTGAACTTTCTACTTTTCCAGAGTTTCCCAAGGTGTGAGGCGCCAGGCGGGTGTGGGGATACTCACAAGTCCCCGGCTGAGCGCCGCTGTGTTGGAGTTTTCCCCAGTGAACGAGAGGGTTGCCTCCATGCGACTGCAAGTCGCTGGGGGGGAAGGCTCTGACTGCTGTGTGTGCTTGTGCACCAAACAGCAGTTCAGAGTATCTGGCCTTCTTGCAGGGCATCCTGGAAAGGGTTCCATCCGGGGACTCCATAGTTCTACTGGAGGACTTCAATGTGCATGTGGGCAACGATGGAGAAACCTGGAGGGGGGTGATTGGGAAGAACGGCCTGCCCGTTCTGAACCAGAGTGCTGCTTTGTTGTTGGACTTCTGTGCTAGTCATGGACTGGCCATAACACCATGATCAGATGGCGGGGGAGGCTGCCGGACAGACGTGGTAAACCCAAACGGGTAGTGAGGGTGAACGTCGGGTGGAAGCTCCTGTCCATAGGGTCTTTAACTCTCACTTCCGGAAGAACTTCTCTTGTATTCTGGGGGAGGTTGGGGACATGGAATCGGAGTGGGCCATGTTCAGAGCCTCCATTGCAAAGGCGGCGGCTAGGAGCTGTGGTCAGAAGGCTGTCGGTGCCTGTTGTGGTAGCAACCTAAGAACTCGCTGGTGGACATCAGCGGTGAAGGAAGCCATCAGGAGGGCTGCAGCCTCAGCGGTCGGCAAAGCAAATACCCGGGTGTGGGAGGAGTTCGGGGAGGCCATGGAGAAGAACTTTCGGGTGGCCTCAAAGACGTTCTGGCAAACCGTTGGTGACTCAGGAAGGGAAAGCAGGGCTTAGCTCAGCCTGTACTCAGTCGGGGAGGAGAACTGCTGACTCAGACTGAGGAAATTGTCGGAGGGGGAAGAAACACTTTGAGGAACTCCTAAACCCGACCAACACACACTCTGGGGAAGAGGCAGAGTTAGATGAATTTAATAATTAATGTGATTCCACTGGCTTCATGGTTAGCTTAAAAACTGAACCTGCAACTGCCTTCAAAGGTAAAGACATTTAAAGCATGAACTGAGGAGTAAAATAATTGCCTATTTGATCACCATGATTTTTTAAGATCATGGTGATTAATGAGGCATTAATGTGTTATAGTTACTGGTGCATTCTGGTCAGATGTAATACTTTTTTTTTGTAAAATAGTATTGTTTTGGGTGTGACATATGTGTATGATTTGTGTGTATCAACATTTTTTTGCAACATTCAGCCCATCGGACATGGTGGAACCCAAAATGATTTTTTTTCATGGGGCCCAAAATGGCTGGCTGCGCCCCTCGACAAACTAAGCTATGAAAACTGTTTAAAACAACAATCTCTCAAAAAGTCCATAAAACAAAGTCCCGACGTCCAACATTTACGAGTTCTTAATGTGCTCTACATGACTTAACATCTGCACCTGCTTTACATATTGCCTGCATCTAAATTTGAATGGGAAAGACAGTAAAGATAAGGACATCGAGGCCCTTGCATTTCAAGACATCAAAGTGACACTGCAGTCCAGTGGTGGGTCTCACGGATCCCGTAAGTGTGTGTGTGTTCTCTTCCTACCACACTGATAGTCGGGACAGCACTGGTCTGTGCTGTTGGCATCCACCATCAGCACCTCCCCCTCCTCACACAATGGGATGGTCTCTGGACACGGGTTACACACTTGTTGGAAGAAACACACATGCACAGTCTAAGACCATCACAGTAATTACACAAAACTATCTTCACTATAACTGTATTCTGTCTGTATCTATTCTAAAAAACAGGCCTATACCAAATAAATTATATCTCTCAAACAAATGTCTCAAATATAGGCCTAATATTAAATGCCTGCAGTATGAACTGCTAGATTAATTATTACTTGTTCAGTAATTTTAGTTTGATGATATTCACTTGCAAACGAAAGTGGGTGTACACAAAGCAACGTACACGCATGACTGGGTAGCCACACACAGCTCCAACACCATCCTTAAGTTTACGGACGACACCACCATCCTGGATCTCATCACCAACAATGATGAGACCGCGTACAGAGAGGGGGTCAGGGACTTGGCAACATGGTGCCAGGGCAACAATCTCTCTCTCAATGGAGGCGGGGGGTTATGCACATTGATGGAACGGAAGTAGAGAAAGTCTCCTGCTTCAAGCTCCAAAGATGAACACACCAAGATCTACCACACACGATGCCTTAGGAAAGCACAGAAAATCATTGAGAACTACAGCCACCAAGGCTATGTGTCATGATTACCATTCCAGCACTGTGAGTCAATCAGCCTAATCACCTTCACCTGTTATCACTTAGACTTGCCTGCTATATATACACCACCATTTCACACACACGCTGCCAGATTGTATCTCTGCTATGTGCGCAAGACTCTCCAGCATTCACCTGATAGATTACCTGTTGCCTGAACCTGCCTGTCCCCGACCTGCGATTCCTGCCTGATCCCCGGACAACGTCGTCAACCTTCTGTTCCCGATCCCGCACTACACCTCTGTGGTTGGACGACGCCCTCCTCCTGTTTCCTGTTCTCCCGGTACCCAGACACGGCCTGTCCCCGACGATCCACCTGTCAACTGCTTACCTGTACCTCTGCCTGATCGACTGCCTGCCCAACGTCAAAACCTGCTATTCCCAACGACCACGATTCCTGCTTGCCTTGGAAATAAAATAACTTTGTATTTCCACCCCACATCTGGTTGTTCTGCATTTGGGTCCAAACCACCCCGCGACACTATGGACTGTTCACGCTACTGCCATCTGGTAGACATTACCGGAGCATCCAGGCATCAGGCTACTCAATCAGCAACACCAATCTCATTGATGATATTGATCACTTTAAATGTCAACTATTATGGATACATATGCCATATTCCCTATGCTATTTAAATACTCTGGATACATATGCTTCTGATTCAGTATCTTTTGTATAGTTCTGCTATGACATGCCATATTCCTGCTACTGCTGCCCTTACTTGTGTATCTGCCCTTACTCAATGGTACTTACTTGGACATTTAAAATACTCAATATTACATCAATACTTCTACTATTTTTCTAGAACTATCATATATATTGTGCTGCTCAATGTGTGCATATACGTATATATATATCTTAGTGGTGTTAGAAGAGTTAATCACAATAATAATCTGTGATTAATCATGATTAGGTTTAAAATGCTAGTATTTACTTTTATTTAGTATTTTTGGGGGATATGAAAACAAATACATGTGTGGTGTCGAGGGAAGAAGTGTGGCGAAAGCTGACTGAGATGCTGAATTACAGGGAACCTCCACCACTGTCCTCCACAGAGGGAATGGAATCTGAGCCACCAAAGAAGACGATGGCCCTCCTACTGATGGAGTCAGAGTCTGATATCTGATGTCCACAGACAAAACACTAGACAGGTATAGGACAGATATTGCACAAAGGTACTTAGCGACACCTGCTTCAACAGTGCCATGTAAGAGACTGTTCTCTGGCAGGCCACATTGTGCAGAAGAAGAGGTCAGCTCTGTCTGCCTGAGCAACTAGTTAAAAGGAGAGTAGACATTAGGTTGACTGGAGTCATGTCATGAGATGGGATTAGACATATTTGAAACTTAATTAAGCACAGATTATTATTGTGATTCACTCGATTAATTTTGGAATCAATATACTGTATATATAGATATATATATATATTATATACAGTATATATATACATGGTCTATGGTCGGCTGAGAGACTCTGGGGTTTCACATGTGTGAGTGTGTGTATGTGACCATGTAGACTTACTGCAGATGTGTGCTAAACAGCAGCTTCCATCAGTATTGGTGGCAATCAAGGACTGGTCTTCCCTACAAACTGGAACCACTGACTCACACAGCCGAGAATCACACTCTGAACACAAGCACGCACAGACACACAGACACAGACACACACACACAGATAAGATACCAGGTTGGGCAGTATATGCAGACCAGTGGGTAACTGGGGGAGTAGCACTCACCACAAGTATAGTGGGGACAGCAGGAGTCCTGCCTGTAGTAGGCAACCAGCTTCTCTCCGTAGTTACAGAGAGGTGGGACCACATCACACAAACTCTGGTTACACACTGTAGTATCACAGGAGAGTGAGAGCAATGGATCACAATGGTTTACATGGACATTCAAATCAATGAATTAATTTAACAGGGGTCTTTCTCCCTCTCTCACACACACACACACACACACACACACACACACACAAGCTATGCATTTTCATTTTGATTAACTGTGGCGAGACAACCATAGTCACAATCCCATAGTCACCACACCAACAACAAACTGATCCAGCTGCTGTGGTCAGGTAAGCACCCCTGCAATCACGCTGCTAGAACAGTTTCTTTCCGCAGGCCATCAGGACCGGCAACTCTGACCTCACCAGGACCTCACTGCCCCTCCCATGCACACGCAGTATACACTCCCATAGTTTTACTACAGAACTTATGACATACATACATACAATCAAACATGTTCTGTACTCATTTTATTCTCTGCTTTTTTCATATTTGTTTGTTGCCATGTTGTTTACATGCTGCTGTTTATATGCAGATTTGTTTAGATTTCTCATTCCTGCTCCTTTTGCTGTAATTACTGTAAATATAATTGATATTCAGATCCCTCCAATTCATGTTATTTGTATTGTATTGTTCTTTTGCACAGTATGCTAGGCTTCGCCACTTTTTAATTTCACTCCTCCTCTATAATTATGTGACAATTCTTGAAAATCTTGAATCTTAAACATTGTGAAAGATTGTCTTGTTATTGAAAAATGTAATGGGTGGTGTTGAGTGGTAAGATTTGGAAAACTATAAACCACTGAGTTCTATTTATCAGCTTGCTCTGTTGGTGAGATTTCATTCACTGCTTATGGCAAAAGGCCCATGTCTCTTGCTGTAGGGACTGAAGAGATCTTGTAATATAAGACAGGTAGAAGCAGCCTAGACAACGTTGGCCTCAATTCAAGGTTCCAAAGTGTGTTTGTCGTCAGAGTAATGTATAGTGTAGTTGCAGATCTAACATGTATTTTATTACCGCAGGCCTTCTGGGGACAGCAGTTGTTGTCATCGGCCAGGCTAATCACCATTTCCCCCACTCGATGGCACACAGGCAGGGCCACAGCCGAGCAGTTGTACTCCACTGGTTTTATGGCATCATTATCACAGCGATACATGCAGCACCCATCTTTAGATGCCTTCCAGAGCTCACCGTTGGCTCGAGGAACACCAGCGCTGTCTGTGCATGCTAGGGTTCACACAGGGAACACACACAAGAACAGTCAGAGGTACATTAGTTCAAGTTCTTTTATTTGTCAAATGTGCTATATTGACATACAGCACAGATTAAATTACATGCCTCTCAGGCCCAAGGTGCAACAGGTGGAGTAGTGAAATAAATAAACACTGTAAACAATATACAATATAAACAGTAATAGGTGAAGCGTCATAGAAACGCGGAGGTATAGATTCCTAGAATCTATTTCTTCTAGAATCTTATTCCTAGAATAAGAAATTCTTTGCCATTCATGTCATGACCGGAAATTCTTCTGATTGTGTCCCTGGGGTGTGTAGATTAAGACCTGGGCTTTACTCTATGGTTGTAGGTGAGGAGGTGGGGGGTCTTACCACACTTGTTTGGGAGAATGCAGAGTGCTGAGTAGGGGCGGTGCAGTAGAGTGCCTTCAGGACACACGCAGCCCTCGGTGAGGCCTGAGCACTGGCCTGGGTCCGATTCAAAGTCCTGGTTGGGGCACGACTGTGCTGTGCAAGCTGGAAGACAGGCCTGGTAGCGAAGTGTCTCAGGGCAGTTGAAGGCTAAAAACCAGGAGAAACCAACCTATGAAAATCCCATCTAATGTCTCACAACACAGCTCCTCCTAGTCTCATTGACATGGCAGCAGAGTGTATATGGTTGCAAGAGAAACTCTCTATGAACTTACGGCAGTATTCCAGACTACGCCATTGGATGCAGATGTTGAATTTGTGGCAGGAAGCAACATAGGCAGCGAGAGCCACACAACGGTTGTTGACATACTCTGTGTCACGCACCCACATTTCACAAAATGTACTGGGAGGCACCTGTGAATACAATCCATTTTACAATCCATGTTAATCTAACTCAGGTACTAGAATTAGTTTCATAATTGCTAGGTTGCCTGCATAATAAATAATATGGGATAAAATATGGGATAAAAGCAGACGTGCCAATCTGAACACATTACCAACATCTAAGAACATACAATATGCACATGGTACCGAAGTAACATTAGTATAATTGTCAGGTCGAGCTTAGGAATTGGACTCGGACTGTCGGATTTCTCACCCAATGGGTAGTCCACTATTCAATGAAGGTGCAGAGGTAAAAGTTACAAATGTAGGATTTATTGAAACAAAAACAAAATAACCCAGAAGATCCAAGCTAAAATGTTTGAAACCTAAAGTCCAAAAAGACAAATTCCAGCAGACAAAATTCAGTGTGACATCAAAAACAGTCCAGGTCAAAAAAGTAACCAGAGTAAAATAACAAAGTACTAGAAACTAGGATATCTCACCAGCGAACACAAAGTGTGAGGAGCACAACAAAAGACCAGGTATAAATACATAGGATAATTAGTCACATGATTTGATGACGATGAGTAACAGGTTGTAGCATACCTCCTTGCCACAATGCCACATAATGTGGCTTAGATTTGGCACCTCCAAGGACACAGGCAGTAGTGGTGTTGAAAGTCCAGTTTAATGCAAAAGTGTTTGGGTAAAGCGACATGACATGGAGCAGATAGTACTTGCTAGCATATTAGTCCTCCTTAAGTGTGTGTGCTGGTGGCTGATTTAACCTATTAGAAATTATATTTCCAATTGATATATACAGTATACAGTGCATCTGGAAAGCATTCACAGTGCTTCACTTTTTCCACATTTTGTTACAGACTTATTCCAAAATGGATTAAATTCCTCAAAATTCTACACACAATACCCCATAATGACAACGTGAAAAAAGTTACAAATATTATTACAAATAAATTACAAATAAAAAACTAAGATATCACATATAGTATTCACAGCCTTTGCTCAATACTTTGTTGATGCACCTTTGGCAGCAATTACAGCCTCAAGACTTTTTGAATATGATGCCACAAGCTTGGCACACCTATCTTTGGGCAGTTTCGCCCATTCCTCTTTGCAGCACCTCTCAAGCTCCATCAGGTTGGATGGGAAGCGTCGGTGCACAGCCATTTTCAGATCTCTCCAGAGATGTTCAATTGGATTCAAGTCTGGGCTCTCGCTGGGCCACTCAAGGACATTCACAGAGGTGTCCTGAAGCCACTCCTTTGA
>OMOU01047817.1:0-15528 GCA_900312585.1 Malacocephalus occidentalis
TTTTAAATGCATCTTGTGTTTCAACGTTTGGTAGAGGAGGTTATTGAACATAAAACATTTTTTCTTTACTTCAGTTACAGAGGACTTTTCCCATTTCGACCTCTGGTTAGCCTTCATTTAAAACAAACAAAAAACAATCAAACAGTGATGTCACATGGCCTAAAGGAAATGTGCATGTGGCGGGCTGGGGTGGGTGCGGTCTCTTCAGTGCTTCGGCAGACGCTCTCATGTTGGTGAACAGTCGTGTGTATTTATGTTTTGTTCCCAGATGCATCATGGGACACGGAAGGGTGAGGCGGATGGGGTGGGGGGAATGTAAGCCAGCAGCACTGGTGAATTAATTCACATGATGCGGAGTCCCTGGATAGAAGCTTCTAGACTCTGAGAAGGCAAACAAATAAGCAAAGACAAAACATTTATTTTGTGCTCGGAATCAATAAGAGAAGCAGAGGAGACACCGTGTTGTGTGCGTTTGTCTACCTTGAAGTCCCAAATGGTCATCGCTCCATCGATGCCAGTCGTGCAGAACTTGCGGCACTCCCTCTTGTCCCCTTCATAGATAGACACTTGGCTGGACGGACAGAAATAAAAAAATAAAAAGAGAATGTGTTGGGACACCAAGCATCTTCCCATTTTGGAAATGCATACGTTTCGGCACAGGAAGTTGCTCTCCAGCCACACGCTCTATACGTACGTGATGCTGTTCTGGTGCAGTGTGTCCAGGGCAGTGTTGCGGTCCTCGGTCGTGGCCCTCTTGTCCATGTTCCTGAAGCGCTCCATGGCCGAGATGTTCCTCTGGATGCTCTGCTTGGGCAGGTCCAGCTTGGACACGAAGGTCAGGTTGCCGGCGTCGTCGCAATGGAACAGCATAGGGCAGCAGTCGTGGCCCTGGACAGAAAGACAATTCATTCGTTCATTCATTCAATCTTTATTTAGATCTTGGAGATGAATGGCCATGTTGACATAGACAGACATTTTTCAATATTAACCCAATTCAGACAATGGAGTATTCTGATCCGAGTTGCATTATGTAGACATGTATAGACCTTAATCGCACTATAACATCCTATTGGAGTTTTCGCAGCATTTTTCCACACGTATGGCAGTTGCCACCTGCGAGTCATTAATTGGACTATGCTCTGTAACATGCCAACGGGAATACGAATGGAATATTCTATAAGCAATGCTCATGTAAATTAAATATTGTCTTATTTACAATAAGGTCAATAGTCAGAATATTGCTGTCCATGTAAACGTGGCCATTGAGGGTATATGCCCTCAATGATGCAGTACAGCATAAAAAAATACACACAAAGCAACCCACGAGAAGACAAACTGAGCCAAGTACAGCTACAATGGAAACCGGAGGGTGTCTATGTGCAGGTGTTCTTACCGCTGCCACCACGCTGTTCTCCGTGACGAAGACCACACTGAGCAAGGGGAGGAACTCGGTCTTCAGCTGAGAAGGACTGCGCACACATTGGACATTTATTACTACTCATTCATCGCCAATGCCGCGGACCTTGACTTCAATGATCACCGACAGTTTCAAAGACTCCTTTTTCAACTACAAAAAACAAACGAAAGATAAGCTTCTAGATTATTTCCCAGAAAAACGTTGAGTCTAGCAGCGGGCTCATTTCTGTCTTGTGTGTACCTCGCTGTCTTGGCACTGTCCACCACAGTGACCATGCTGTCATGGCTGACCCAGGCCAGGCGGTTACCGGAGGCAGAGAAAGACACGGAGTGGACCCACCCACCTCCACCTGATACAACAAACGCACACACAGATCATGTCAGCCCATTTAGCTAGCATGGTAATCACAAGTCAGTGTACTTTACGGTGACACAAATCTAAAGACCTGCTCCTCCAAATTCTCCAAGCACAGCCCCAAACGGCATCTTGCTGCCCCAGGGGGTCGGCCCCGGCTTCTCCTCCACCTCCTTAATGTAGGCCGAGAACACCCTGGAGGCAGAGAGAGAGGCAGAGAGAGAGAGACAGAGAGAGAGGCAGAGAGAGAGAGAGAGAATGAGGCCAGATGGGATGAAACAAGAGGGGAGGATTTTACCCATCTAAATTATTTAATCTTCCTCCGCGACGCCTGGACAATTCACTAAAGAGTCTCACCTGCACTTGAAGTCACAGGACCCGGCGGCCAGCAGAACGTTGTTGGGATGCCAGTCCAGGCTGAGGATGGTGGAGCGGATAGGCTTCTTGATGTGTTTGCTCACCCACCTGATGCACACAAACAAAGTGGCACTTTTGCAAATACACAAATGTCGATACAGGATACTTTCACAATACTTTCTTCCACAAAACAATATTGATACAGTGCTCTAAGCGCATGTGGCATTTGGTTAATACTGTTCAAGCGTTAGGGTTTGATAGCATGTTGATTGTTCACCTGGACACATCACCTGGACACATCGGTTGAGTTTTAAAACATTGCTGGTCAAGGACTCCTGATACTCGCCTGATACGATTGCATCGCAGCCGAAGTACCATAATATCGTACTGCCTCAGGTGATTTCCCCCCAGAATACATTTTAAATACATTTGCAAATCACAAAAGATCAAAAACTCAATCATTAACATGTTTCAAGTCTCACCAGTCATTCTCAGACTCAAAGTAGCAGACCGATATGAGTCGTGCACCACTGCCCACTGCAAATTTGTTCTCCAGAGGAGACCACTTCACAAAAGTGGCGGCTCGGTTTATCCTGAGGATAACCAGGGTGGGCTTCCACAGGCCCTCCTTCTGGGTCCACACATAAGCATTGCGGTCCGCCCCACACGTCACAATGCGATCACTTTTAGGGGCCCAGTCAATACCTACAATACAAAAAATATGAAACATGTGACCACAAGAGTGAGGGGGTGGGGTTGATAATGGATGACCACAAAATGGTCATTGGTCATTTCCTAAAGTAATGGTGATATGGTGCACCTGTAATGTGGCCATTATGCTCCTTTAGATCATGGGTCTTCACCCATTGGTTGCCACTTTTCTTATAGATGTGAACTTCATGGTTGTTCGGACTGATGGCAATTTCTGCAGGAAAAAAAAGTGATTTCAATTCAATAAGAACACTATTCTGTTCTGACTGATGCATACTTGATGTTTATTTTAACATTCAGAGTAATGACGAAGAAAACAAGAAGAAGCCCTTACGTGTCCTGTCGTGGTTCCACGCGTGGCAGGTGATGGGTTCTAACAGGAATTGATGCAGGGACATCTCGTCTGGGTGTGGTCTACCAGAGGAACTCTAGAGAGAAGAGATGGGGATAGTAGGAACCAGCCCAAATATGAATACTACGTAGCCTCCTCCATCTAGCAGCATAACTCCCAATGTCAGTCAGTCTTATGAATTGGAGGCCAACTAGTAAATACGATAGCAATGTAATGCTAACGGGCTACATAATAGTGATTGCTCATCAACAGCATCGCTTGGTTACGTGGGATAGTGTCAGGTCAGTAGAAGTACACGTTTTAGCTAGAAGCTAAGGGACGTTGACGGTGGCTAGCAAGCAAGCCACTACCAGTATAGTGGCTATAGTCGATTTGTGTTTTTATCGGCCGATGTAGGAAGAATAACATGGGCGTTTATTTCACGTCGGTGGCTAACTCGCTAACCCATCCGATGTGTATATCGCTAACGTTAAGAAACATCGCTGTGGCTTTGAATTAACTGGAGATAGGATAGTAAGGCCTATGAAGACAATGTTTAAGCCCAGTTCGATGATTATCTACTACACAAATCTACCGTACGACCTGTAATATCTTTCTTAGTCGAAGTCTGTAGTACTTCCCGATCATGCTGCTGTTGCCTTATATTACGCTAGCAAATACGATCGGATTTACCTTGCTCGTTTGGTCCTCCTTAATGGTACCAGTCAGCCAGCTAAATTGCGTAAGCTAAAGGAAGATGGAAGTTTTATGAATGGACTTGAATTCGCGGACTCTGGGCAGTCGACACGAATTCGTCCAGTATCGCTGAGGGGAGATGTCAAGACAACAGGGAGTATAGTGGGGCTAATAGCATTCGGTGATAGCCGTGGGTGCTTGGTAGCCAAACCCCGTAGATGCCCCTAGCTGTCAGCTAGCTAGCTTAGCATCACGCTAGCTGTTACGTTCAATTGAATGGTAACCTTGTTTCACGTCGTTACGTACGCTCACGCTGTGTCGGTTTTATTCACGACGTACAATAGCGCCCCCAGCGACCTAATATTGAAGTGTTTTAATTTAAACTGAGCAGAAAGGAGTCAGCGAATGAATATATGAAGACTACACCCCTTTGTGAATCCACGAATACACACGCATAAAGCTGCTGCTGCTACTATTACTACCTCAACAACGCAAATTCTCTTGCATGCATTCCAAAATCCAACCCTTCACCCTGTTGTCATTTACTGTTATCTTTTACATTTTTAAGTGTCGTCGTCCTGCAGGTATACGAAGATGAACAATTCCGTTTAAAAAAAGTTGACATTTTGTTTTTTGGAATTGAATAAGCTTGTGTGTTTAATGGTTTCAACCAATCAGAGGAGAGCCAATTATTATCTCACTACACCTGGCAGGCCTACAGTGAGGCACTGCTGCTACTATTAATAGAAATACACATTCATGCTTACTTTTGTTATTTCAACTAAATTGATTTGTCCTCTCAAATGAATGAACCGGTGCCTACACCTACACCCTACTTCATAACCAGTAAGATCTTGAATTAAGTCTTTGGTCAGAGGAGTGATTCTTTGAGGATGAACACTGGCCACTCCATTGTTTTCATAGGAAGTTGTTTGTTTAAATCATGTTTATGCTTTTTCCAGGTTAAAATCAAGAGCATGTAAGAAAGTACCATGTTCATCCAACTTGCAGTCCATTACCACCACTTCCCGACTTGTTCTCTCCTGATTGTCATCTCTCCAACAGTGAGATGTCACCAATGTCACCCTTTCCAGCTGCACACACAGGTACACCAGTTATTTTGAGTTATGGCAATGTTAAGTCTTGCATATAATTCACCGTTGATGGCCAAGATGTTTCGCTAATGTTGTTACTGTCATAAAAACGCTGTCTAGGTTTGAGAACTATGAGATGAACTTGCAGCGCTCCCCCGGCCTCGCCACCTGCCTGACCTGCCAGGTCCGCGTCACCACCAGCATCACCTACCGTGCCGGGTCGTACGCCTGGCTCATGTGTCTCGTATTTGTATTATGTGGGTGAGAAGAGCTCCTCTCAATGTTCAGTAAACACCACGTATAATATCAAGCATATAACGGCAATTTGGTCGTCCATAAGTATCACAGCTAGAGAAAGAGCACATTTTCCTGCTGGGTTGCTGCCTGATCCCCTTTTTCGTTGGATATTTTCAGACCCGTCTACCACACTTGTCCCCACTGTCACCGGGTCCTGCACGTCCACAGGAGACTGCTGCCGAGTGCTGCCGATAATCCATGTAATCTTCATGTACAATCAAATAACTTTTACTCCTAACTGTCAAATGGGGATCATTTCTGCACAATAAGAGCTATACAATGGTGTACCCCGATCTTGTGTTTCTTATGGAAATACCCATTATCATTCTGTATTTTAACCTATTTTTTACTGTTGAATGTAGAGACTTAATATCTAATAAATGTTTCCTGTCTTACTTCTGGTACATTTTTCTATGTTAAAATTTTCTATGTCATCTGTTTTGTCTATTACACAAATAATGAAAGGACTTGCATTCACCCAAATAAATATTTTTGGATGTAGTTGTTTAGTGTGAGAGCAATCAGCCAACTGTCTCACCCTGCGTCCGAGTGGCTTGCTTTACTGAGAAAAACAATTTCCTGTTTTACCCATGCATCTATTTTTTCCATTCAGTGCTTCAAGTGCAAGACTGAGCTTTTCTCCTACTTGATGCTGTGCATTGCTAAAATGCCTTTCATTCTGCCTGCTCTGTCGACTGGACGATCTCGCTCGGCCTGTGGTCCGGGACTGACTGCAGAGGACACGCGGACCAAATGCCTCAGTCTGCTGCCGACGGCCCTCAACAAAACCAAGGCATCGGCGGATGACAAATGCAGCTCTGTGAAGGAGCGTCTCGGACTCAACCTGAGGCACTTGGGCAGGAAGAGCCAGCCTCGGACTCACCTGCCTACTGCCAAGGTGGTAGCAGCACCAGGGCTGCACGTGAAAAGCAGGGACCAATGGCTGCCCTCATCCAAGGTACTCTCAGGAGTCTCCCATGCACCCTCAAGGTCAGGCCTATGTCAACGATACGGCTGTATAGCAGCCACGTCCGTCACAACGCCTCCTCCACGAAGAGTGGCCCACAGGTGAGCAGCAGCGGCTCCGTGCCCCAGGAGGAGGCTAGTTTCACACTGACCCTGACACAAAAACCGGTAACTATGGGCAACGGGACCAGTGATGGAACAGCTAGTCTCAAAAGTTAAACGGGTAAAATGGAGACGGAAGGAAACTAAAGACTTCTGTGGACACTAAACTGTTTTGGTGTTGCATATTACTTTTGCTATGTTTAGGTCAGCTGGATAAATGGATACAGTTTCAGCATTATCAGGATACTTTAGCAAATACCTTCATTATATGTTGATTTCATAAAAACTGTACAGACTTTTTAGCATAACGGTGATATCTTGCCAAATTCTCGGCTGCTTTCAACACAAACATTGGGCTAAAATGTCTTAGTTGGTACAAACTTTTTGATGATTGATGTTTGTCATATTTATGGTCAAAAACAAACAAACCTGACTTTTACTCCTAACTATCTTATATTTATGATAATTGGTTGGATTTGAAACTCCTCTCTCATTTAATGGATTTTGTTTCTTATCTGCCAAATGACCACATGTAAATGTTCATTGGTCACATCTTCACATGTATGCAAATAAGAATAAAAACATGTCAACCACAAGTTATGTTTATTGATTAGAAGTAGTGAAGGATTTCATTTCTTCAACTCTTTTCTTACAAAAATGTAAAATCTTTTTTGAGTTTCCAACTTCTTTGCATGGAGAGAAGAAAAAGTCAGCTCTCAGCGTGGAGCCATTGATCACCAGTATAACACGCTGTGTAAAGTCTTGACTGGACACTATTAAGTGTGCTTAGTGGCAGCTTATCCAGGCCTCAGGTGCCATCGCATGTTCACGTGTGAGCGAGCACGTGAACAAACGTGTTTCAGAGAGGAACAGCAAGAGAGAAAGAGAAAATTGACAAAAGTACATATGCAAGTATACATGCAAAAGTATTCATTATATTCCTATGTACACACTGTCTAATCATGAATGGCCGACGTAATACAGATTGTTAGTTAAAATCAGTATGAGGTTTATTTGTTTTTAATTGCGCGCACACGTGTGTGTGTGTGTGTGTGTGCGTATCTCAATAAATATAATGTGTATTACTGCTACTCGCCACTACTGGGTGGTTGACAGGCCGGCCGACAGACAGACAGGCGTATCATTTCCAGCGATTGATCCTGCGTAGCTGTATGTAGGCCAACACCATACACACCAATGTGATTGTGACGAGCGCCACCTGGTTCTGCCAGAAGCCCCACCGAGAGTAGTCGATGCCCTGGCTGCTTAGGAACAGCTCCCCTGGTATGCTGCAGCACACAGAGACAGAGACAGAGAGAGCGATAATGAGTGTGTGTTTTGAACTCCATTTTCCATGTCCATTTTGCGCCTGTCTGCGTGTGGTGGTCTTTCTAGCACTCACACGGTGTCATTGCCGAGGTAGAACTGCTGTCCCTTCATCTCAGTGATGAACATTGCCTGGAGGAGAAGGCCAAAACAATGAATTCATTAAGAAGCCAAACCATGGCCCCCCCTTAACCTCCATGTTACCACGGTCACTCTATATCATACGTTCATTCCATATTTGAAGAGACTGATCCACTCCAGCCAGGACAGCCAGCTCAGCATGCTGTTGAGATTGACTAAAAACCCACCAAATACCTAGTAGAAGAAGAAGAAGAAAAAGGAAGTGAAAATGGAGAATGGACACGACTCACTTTATTCCATTGTTGTTCTACTCATGCTGGTGTGTGTGTGTGTGTGTGAGTGACTGCACTGTCTTTGGTGCTCTACACACCATCATGATGACAAAGGGAAGAGCCACCAGGATGTTGGCCATGGCCAGGGAAGAGACGGTGGCCGACACCAAAAAGGCTACGCTGACCGCCGCGATGCTGGTCAGAGACATGGTCAGCGTGAAGCACAGGAAGTCCACAAAGGCGGGCTTCAAACCTGGAGCAATATGATTGACACGTGACCCCATGTTTAAAACAACAACAACAACGGTCGGTCATCGATGGATAATGGTTGTTGTGTGTGTGTTGGTGTTGTTAAATACCCATCAAGTAGTAGGAGACAGCTGAGAAGACTATGACAGGCAGGAAGCGATTCGGAATGAGGTCAGCAAAGATCTTGGAGAGGAAGTAGACCGAGGTACGGTAATATCCGTTGGCGTTCTCGTGACTGGACAAAGACCATGAGAGAAACAAGTCAAACATGTCACGTGTGTTGACCTGCTTTAAAAACAAATAGGGTTTTATATAGCATATTATATGTTCTTAGATGTTGGTACTGCACTCAGAATGGCATGTCTGCTCTTATCACAGCTATTATGCAGGCAACCTAGCAATTATGAAACTCGTTCTATTAGCCTCACAACTATGAATGCTTGAAACCTGCTCTATTCTTATCTTTATGTACCACAGTGATATATTGCCGTCTCCTTCAACAGATGTACTCTTTGTAAGTCGCTTGGGATGCGTCTGCCACATGCCCTAAATGTAAATGACAGTCTGAAGGGACTTCACATAACCCCGCTCCAAACCCAAAGGGACGAAAACACGTATGGACAGATAAGAATGTGCGTTGTCGTCTAAGACTAAGGTGGGAAATGAACATACATACATACTTCATAGTTTTGGCATACTTTGATTTCAGTCATATAAATGACTGCTGCTCAACAAATGCAGAGGCTTTGGCTAATTAGTAAAACCAATAATTGTTTTTATGACTTTACAGAATGGCTTGTAATTTCTATTGGTTCACGATGAACACATTCACTCACTCACATGAATACTGCTCTCTCTGCGATAAAGAGTTCAACAGCCGAAAGATTTGCAAACACCACGTTGATGATAAGGAAGAAGAAGGCTCCACTCCTGTTAAGTAAGGAGACACGAGACAAGGACTGCCTTAGTTCATATATTACCATACCATTCTGCATTCACTACAATAACTACATCATTTATTTCAGATTTGGGAGTAGAACGGACACTATGGTTTGAAGAAGAGATGTATTTTGTGAGGTAAGGTGTCCTAGTTCTGAGCTGTAGGGTGAGGTGTATTGGTTATATAGAGTGAGTTGTACCTGTTCTACAAGGTGAGGTGTATTGGTAAAATCCTAAATCAACGTAAATTAACTAATGAAAACCTTCCTTTGTCATGGAAGTTTCCAACACACTGTGGACGTTTCAAACACAACAATGTCTCCCCATAACGGCGTAATAATGCATTTCTAAACAATGACATAATAATGACACCATAATGACCAACGTTCCAATGCTCTTGCTCCCAAAATGGTGGCAGTCATTGGCAATGTACAAGCGGTGTCTCTGTCTATAGGGGGGAGGTATACCTGTTCTGTAAGGCCTCGGGGAGCGTTAGGGGGATCTGGTAATAGATGACTCCCACCAGCACGGCAAAAAATATGGTGAGAACCAGTTGGGCATAGGAGGTCTGAGGAGTCCTCAGCAAGTTGAGCACCGCCCTGTGACACAGGATACGCATCTGATGCAGCCACCCACACACACACACACACACACACACACACACACACATAAACACTCAGGGTTTATGAACAGAGCTGATACAGCTATACAGCTGACAAGGAGATGCAGCAGTCTTGCCTGCCTTATCAGGCGTGATTGCACACAGTTACGTGAGGGTCATATAAATGTATGATTAAAGTGTCACATAAAGACACACTGACCTGTTGACCGGTTGACTGTTGTTTTGTGCCAAAGTAACATTCCTAAACCTTTCACTCTGCTCACTTTTACCTGTTGCATGTCTTTGATAAAACACACATGTTGTGTATTTGTCTGACTGCTTGGTGATTAAATCATAACAATAATGTGCCATGTTTTACAGCCATGAAACAGCTGTAGCAACAATTAACCACATAAATAGTCAAAAGTAACCCACACAAAATTGCACACACGTTTTGTCCAGCTGTACACATAATGTCTAGCCCTTCAGCTGGGGACAAATGTGCACATTAGGGATGTCTGGGCTGTCTGCACTGTTGCTTTGGCAACCCTATACACAAGCCGTAAACTAAACAGATTGCAACTGTGTCTGAATCCAATAATTACTCAAACCAACCTGCTTGATTTCCTGCCTATGAGTCATTTTGCCCCTCTATTGCTTAGGGGTATGAATTTGCAAACAGCTCACGATCACACATATGTCTCATCTTCACGTAACGTAATTGAAGATATTAAAACAAAAAGTACATTATTTCGCCCACTTCACTCCATCACCTCCTAATTCAAACTCCTAGTTAAACTATGAATTATGAAACATAATTTAAACACACACAATTCAGCATGTGTGTGTATTCATGAACAAAATAAGAATCCTATACTGAAAAAAAACATCTTATACTGACACACAGTATAGGTCTTATACCTGAAACTGAATATTGTAATATGAATTTACCTGGTAGGAGAAGGAAGTCATATATTCAGCCTTCTTCGCCTTGGTTTGGAAGCCTCCTTCAAAGGTTCTGCACACCTGGCCTACCTCTTTAGACACCTTGTGCCACTGAGGCGACTGGCGGTATGACAGGACCAAGGGATTGTTACCATCTAGACAGACACATGGGCAGAGCATTGTCATGTCTAGGGTGGGGAGTTTAATTCATTCCCAGCTGAAAGGGTTCTGGGTTAAAATCCACAGTCTACCTGCCCCTCCCTGCACGCATCGCATGCTAACAAACAACAAGTGCTTTGGATAATGGCGTCAATAGTACTAGCTACTTAGTTCTAGCGGGTCAGGAACACTACAGTTTGAAATGTAGCTTTTAAGTGCGGTTACAAGGTTTACCTGTAACAGCAGGTAACTCTAATGTTGATTCAGCTTCTCCATTGATGATGTCCAGGAAGAAGTCAGCTGGGTTGTTGAAGGCCTTAATCTGATAACCTGGTTACAGATGTAGGGTACAGAACAATACAAGCCAATTATCAATATTCAAGGAACTACAATAGCTAAGTGCTTGTAGCATCACTGTAAATGTATACCATTTCAAATGTAACCTACTTTGTACTCGTACTTTCATAATCTAGAAACTATTTAAGTATTTGTTTATTATGATACATCTATGCATTACCGAACATAAATATTACTTGGAATTGAAATTAAAAACTGCCTGATTTTCTGGAGTTTCCAGGAAAACTAACCCCAATGCACGACATGGACGGCAACATACCGAGGAGGCTGAAGTATTCCAGGGCTTTATCAGCCTCCGCTGCATACACCACCTCCCCCTTGTGCATCAGGATCAACTGGTCAAACTGTTCGAAGATGGAGTAGCGTGGCTGGTGGATGGAGAAGATCACCGTCTTTCCATTCCTAGAGAGCCTGGGGCACTCATGGCCATGGTTTATTCGTGAAGTCAAGAGAAGGTTGAGACATCAAGACTACTCGTGCAGAGCTGCAGTGATACAATGAGCGATGGCCCTGTCTCCCGAGAGCTCCTCAACAAAGCCATCCTAAAAAACACTGAGGACAATCCAAACCATGTCCATGTTCTGCAATACCTTTGTCTGGTCCGATTCAGCAGGGAGTAATAATGTGTTCAGGAGCAAAACCCTTGCGTCTGACGGGTGTGTGTCTGTGTGTGTGTGTGTGTGTGCTCATGGGCGTTTTGTACCTGCGCAGAAGAGTGACGATACAGTTAGCGGTGTACGCATCCAGGCCGGTGGTGGGTTCGTCGAGAAACAGCAGGGAAGGCGAGGTTATGAGCTCCATCCCGATGCTGCACCGCTTCCTCTCCCCTCCAGAGACACCTCGCAGAAACTCTGTCCCTATCTACACACACACACACACCGGTATTTTGTCTGGGACTCTGTGTGATACTGACACTGCACATATGCCAGTGGGGCACCACTGCACCTTTGTGTCAGCGCACTCTGTTATACCCAGCTCCTCCAGGATGGTGTCCACTCTGCCCAGCTTGTCCGCGGAGGAGTGGTGCTGGGGGTCCAGGCGGAGGTTAGCGCTGAACAGCAGGTTCTCTCTGACGCTCAGCGTGCCCATGAGCACATCGTTCTGACGGGGGCCACAAATGGTAGACACAAAAAAACTGAAAAGGAGACGGCGGGATGTGCAAAGTATGTGGCGACGGTACATACTTTAACACAGAGACGCCATGTTATGTTTATTATTGTTTCTTTCCTCATCATATGCTTACGTGTGTGTGTGTGTGTGTGTGCGTTTGTTTGTGTGTGTGTGTGTGTGTGTGCATGTGTGTGTCCTTTTGTGTGTACCTGGACAACATAGGCAGAGGTAAGCCTGAGGTCGTTGGTGACAGGCCTGCCGTCCACATAGACAGTCCCTTGGCGTAATCCGGCTGGGTCTTTCCTGCCTGCAATCACATCGAGAAGCCTGGAGATAACACACAATGAGGCATAGTTCAATAGCTCGCCTGTGTTATATGTGTGTGTGTGTGTGTGTATGTGTGGAATTGTGTGTGTGCACATTTTCTCACGATGTTTTTCCACTTCCTGTGGGGCCCATGATGGCGTTCATCCCAGGTTTGAGAATACCACTGCAACGTATTAATGAAAAAATATCCATATATACACACCGATTTTGGCCCCTGAGTACTCGATTACACAGTGATGTGTCACAGTGATGTGTGAGGGAATCAACTCATGTGTAAATGTAAATAAAAAAATCTTTTGGATTAACTTGAATTTGAAATATTGCAAATATTGCAAAAAATATTGCAAATAATCAAAGTTGAAGACTAACCATTGTTGATTGCAACCAACAATGGTTGGTTGCAGAGTTGCAGAGTGACGCACACATCACTTTACATAAGAAACAGGTGGTTGGTAAAAAGCGGTCTTACCTTACATCTTTAAGAATGTTCTTTTCAGGGCCTTTTTTGCAGAGCAAACCCACTCTTTCCGTAACACAGTAATGTATGTTGCTAAACATCACTGTCGGCCCTCGATCCTGGAAGCATACTTCCTCAATAGACACACTCTTCTCCATCGTTGACATCCTGACGCAAAAGAGATCCAACGGCAGACAGAAAGCTCTCTAGCAGGTCAGAGTGAGAGCCTATAGAAGAGAGGTCGGTAGAGAGGGAGAGAGGACTTATCTGGATCTTGATATTCCATGTTCTTAACCTATCACAGAGTGGGACGATAACCGTGAACTTTGTCCACAGCTGAAGATTGGTTAAACTATAAAGTTCAGTTGACCCACTGAGAATGTCTTCATCTACCCCTAAGCATATGAATGGAAAACCTCAATCATATTTTCTGATAATACTAATAAGAAAAATCATAGTAATAATAATGATAATACCAGTAGTAGAAAATAAAATGTTTTTGATTAAAGATTCAAGAAATGTTTTGTCACATACACAAACAGGATATGCAGTGAAATTAAAAGTGATGACGCTCAGCAAAAAGAATGCTAAAGACAACTTGAATAGAAGGGATCAGAACCAGAACATCTAGAATATCTACAATATGTACAGTAAAAAAACGTATAAAACAACATATATAAAATATATAAATGGCAGTAAAAATAAAATACATAAGGAATCAGGTGAGTACAGACCATGTATGTCAGCATGTATGTACAGTATGTCATAATTCATAAGAATGTGTTATATGACATGTGTGCATGTGTGCCCTGGTGAGGTCAGACTTCACAGTCCTGATGGCCTGAGGAAAGACACTGCTTTAGTGTCTCTGTTCTAGCAGTGTGACTGCGGAGGCGCTGGTCAGTCATTAAAGAGTACTGACCATTCCTTTCAAGCAAAATGTATTGCTGGTCTGAAACTGACATTTACATTTCAATAATATATTCATAAATAGTACACACAGGGCCGTCGCTCTTCTGAACTCTTCAACCCGGTGAGTCCCCCCACCCCCGACATCTGCACACCTGCACTATTCCCTACCCCCTCCCCCTACACCACCACCACCACCCTCCTAACTGCACACTGACGACTCCAGTACCACTGTCAGAGTCGCACACTGTACCTTTGCACTACCCCGTACCCCGTATACTGTATACCCCATATTACTGTACATTACTGTATATACCCTGTACTGTACATGTGCTGTATATACTCCACTGTCCTCTCTCTATATTCTCTGCAGATCCCACATTGCACGGCGACTCTGGACCCGGACCCGTCAGACATTTGCACACATTGACTCCGGACCCGCCAGTCACTTGCACTGCCCCCCGCATATACCCCGCTGTACACCTCAGTGTATACGCACTACAGCATATACCTCCATACTGTACATACATCTATATTTATGAACATATCCTATATGCACTGTAGATTCCGTGTATTCTAATTTTCTCATCATTGCAATGACAATAAAGTTGAATGTAATGTAAAGAATATTTTTTTTAATACTTCAATATATACTGTATATCATCCATCCATCCATCCATTCTCCTCCGCTTATCCGGGGCCGGGTCGCGAAGGCAGCAGGCTAAGCAGGGCTCTCCAGGTGTCCTTCTCCCCAGCAACGCTTTCTAGCTCCCCCTGGGGGATCCCGAGGCGTTCCCAGGCCAGATGAGATATATAATCCCTCCAGCGGGTTCTGGGTCTGCCCCGGGGTCTCCTCCCAGTCGGACGTGCCCGGAACACCTCTAAAGGGAGGCGCATGGGGGGCATCCTGGTCAGATGCCCGAACCACCTCAGCTGACTCCTTTCGATGCGAAGGAGCAGCAGCTCTACTCCGAGCTCCCTCTGGATGTCTGAGCTCCTCACCTTATCTCTAAGGCTGAGCTCCGGAGGAACCTCATTTCGACCGCTTGTATCTGCGATCTCGTTCTTTCGGTCACTACCCATAGATCGTGACCATAGGTGAGGGTAGGCACGTAGATTGGACCAGTAAATCGAGAGCTTCGCCTTCCGGCTCAGCTCCTTCTTCATCACGACGGACCGGTACAGCGCCTGCATTACTGCAGACGCCGCACCAATCCGTCTGTCCAACTCCTGCTCCATTTTACCCTCACTCGTGAACAAGACCCCGAGATATTTGAACTCCTTCGCTTGAGGCAACAACTCTCTCCCAACCCGATGGGAGCACTCCACCGTTTTCCGGCAGAGAACCATGGCCTCAGACTTGGAGGTGCTGACTCCCATCCCGACCGCTTCGCACTCAGCTGCAAACCGCCCCAGTGCATGCTGGAGGTTGCGGTCTGAAGTAGCCAACAGAACTACATCGTCTGCAAAG
>OMOU01047820.1:0-10525 GCA_900312585.1 Malacocephalus occidentalis
GTGATTCAGGATACCTTTCCAACCGTGCCAAGGAGTTAAATGGATGGGGGAATTGTTCAATCGCTATCATATTAATGAGCAAGTTATTGGCAAGGAGATATGCTTCTTCTAAAGATAATGTATTGTTATTATTATTATTATTATTAGTGTCACATGCTCTGTGAGCACAAACTTTTCTTCTTACCCTCTCTTTCTGCACACGGTTCCTTGTGTCGTCTGCTGAATATTAAATGAATTATATATAAAGAAAATGTCCTGTAGGTGTGGATGTGCCTCACCCCCCTCTCTCGCTCTCTCTCTCTCGGAGAGAAAGGCAAGATGGTGAAGCCCCTTTCAAGTGGTGGTGGAGCTGTAGCCTCGCTCCATCTCAGAGTCAGAGATATATCTGCGCCGGTGCAGTCGCCGCTCAGGGAGAGAGAGGGGTGGAGGTTAAAAAGCAGGGGAATAAAAAATGAGACGCGATGCGAGGAGTCTGGGAGAAGAGAAGCCGGGAGATGTGGGAGAGAGATCTACGAGGGGAGCCCCATGAATTTAAAACAGGGAAGGGTGAAGAATATATACATGTGAAGAATAGGCATGTGTGTGTGTGTTGGTGGGTGTGTGTGTGTATGTGGCTGGGAGGATGGATGGTGAAATGCTACTGGGATTTTAGCAGCTAGCTAGCGAGTAAATGAGCCGCTGCTCTGACAGATGTTGCTACATCTCCAAGAACCACTGAGATGATACTTGCCTGTGTGTTGTCAATATGTGTGGATGTGTGTGTGTGAAGAAGTTCCAATCAGCGGTGAGCACGATGGCTATGTTAGACACACACTGAGTGACACACTGCAGGCAATTCTTCCCATTTCATCATTTTGTATTTTCTCAATTATTCATGACACAGTATATAATATGATATAGATATATGTGATACAGATAGTGATGCGATACAGTCATACAGTAGATTGTGATGTGATATAGATGTCATACAATAGAAAATATAGATGTAATACAGTAGAGAGTGATATAGATATATGTGAAACAGACAGTGCTGTGTTTTGACTCCTCCCTCTTCTCTCCCAGGGCCGCCCAGAAGCTGAACTTGGCGTCCAAGAAGAAGAAACAGAAGAGCATCGCTGCTGCAGCCGCCGCCGCCGCCCCAGCCCTGGCGACATCATCGGCCCCAGCATGTGACCCGCCTCTATTCCCCACTAACTTTAGCTCCGCCCTGTTGGTGGCCCCACCCCCGGCGCCACCCTGCTTGCTCCGCGCAGCCAATAAGATCAAAGACACCCCGGGACTGGGCAAGGTAAGGTCATCTGGACAGGATAGGGCCACCTGAATGGTCCATCCGAAAGGAACAACAATGTCAGTACGAACAGCAAGTCATGAAATAGCCATTGAACGCACAAGCCAATAGTTACCATGGAAACTACAGCGTTGGCTGACAAAAGTAATCCGTCACCATCACCAGTGGTTGATGAAATGTGTGTGTGTGTGTGGTTGTGCATGTGTGTTTGTATGTGTACATGCTATATAGATCGCCCATGTAATGAGTTTTTAGTTACCCCTCCTCCACATTAAAGCTTCCTGACTGTTGTATGTGTGTGTGTGCGTGTGTGTGTGCGTGCGTGCGCCTGTGTGTTGTGTGTTGTGTGTTGTCTGTATGTTTACCAAAGAGTGAAGGAATGTGAATGAATGAAGAAAACAGTGTGTGTGTGTGTGTGTGTGTGTGTGTGTGTGTGCTACATCAATGTGTACAAATGCTAGTACAGCTTTGTCTACCTCTGACAATGAAGTATCCAATTTGCATTGGAGAAGAGAGAAATAACTTACTTTGAATCTTAATAATGGGTTTAACACTCATCAGTCAAAACACATAACTGTCTACGGGAGAGTAGATAGGGACAGTAAATAATTTGAATGTTGATTTCCCATTTGGTAAATAAATTATTCCACTTGGCACAATTATAACACAAACCACATTGTTTTGAAAGAAGATATGAAATGACATCATGAAAAACAATGACACTGTTGAGGCTTGCACAGGAAACCAAAACCCAAACCCAGAGATGAAATCTGTTAAATCCTTCCATGAAAAAAGAAATGCTGTTCTATTTTGAAAGTGATTTGCCCCACATGTCGATAATCTTTTTTATTTTTGTTGGTAACTGTGCTGTAATCGCAATGTTACACTGCCTTCTTTTCTCAAGGGTGTGATATCAATAGGCCTAATGGAGTGTGGTATAATGAATGTTAATTTAACACTAACATTATTCTTTAAATATACCTCACAAACCAAGCTGTGTATGGAAACAAGTTCATATTGGTGTAGCAAATGAGTAGAACTGAAATTCTCCAAATAACACCTTTGAGCATCTTTTGTGACCAGAAACAAACATGGCGGTGAATCATGTCCCAGCGCATGCAGCCGGCGGTCACGTCATGCTTTGAAGCGAGGGCCGCGTCCGATGGCTCGGCTCAGTGAACTGTCCCCCGTACCTCGTGGCACTGTGAGTGCTAACGCGTTACATAAATAGCAGCGACATGTAACTGGACAACTGCATACTCCTCCGTCCATTACGCCTTCTCTCTGTATCCTGTCTCCGCGTGCGGCGTGGGCTGGAGGTACACATACTCGTTATGGGAAACTGGGTATAAGCAATGCGTTAGCCAAACGCAATAAACTACGTATGCATTATTTTCTTGTTCAGTCACAAACAGCCAGTGGAATAGAAAAGGTGGTACAATGTCGTAACTTGTATACAGCATGTTTGTATTTGTATGCAGTAAGAAACTATCTAGTGCATTTCTAATACTATGCATGCAATCATAATTGGGGGTGGGTAGAGGGGAGGTATTTTGTAATATATTCCAACAGCATTCACACCTACAACCACAGAGTAGTGATGTGTGTAGTGTATAATGTATACATGCCTTGGCATAATTAAACACTGTGTTGTGAGAAAGTATGAATGAAACTGATTTTAGCACTGCTACTGCTACACTCCACATAAAGTGATTTTCCCAGGCTGCTCCAGTGCCAGGTCACAGGAAGGTATTGAATAAAGAGATTTATTTCAGTTGTCGTAGTAGTAGACAGTAGTTTGACAGTGTCAAAGCTCTCCTGAGCTTTAAACCAGCCACCACCCACAAGACTCCATGTCGCTTTATGCTATTTTAAACCAGAGCAATAACACCTGCTACCATGGAAACGGTGAAAATCAATAGATTCATATGGCAAATAGCAACACGCTTATTAACAGTGTTGCAGGAAAATACCAACTCTGTTCATTTCTACCATAAGACCATCTCCTCCTTGGTGAGGAGATGTGGATGAGAGACTGGGGATATTAGTGGTTTGTTAGTTATTAGTTAGCGGAGCAATGGCTCCCGCTGGGCTCCTATAACACCAAGGACACAGGAAGTTGTGAAAGGGGCCCTATTATACCACCAGGTGTGAGCGTGATTACAAGCCATTTCAAAATGGTCATGTGGCTAAAATTGTCATTGTAACATCGTGACAACACAAGTGGGAGTGTCTACCTAGATGTATGATGACTAGATCAGTCTAAAGACTACCCAGTGGACTGTACCAAATGGGAAACTGATCTAATCATCATACGTCATACTATGTCACAAAAAAACATTTGAAATCGCGTGTAATGGCTAATCGCGCACTAATTAGTTTATTGCAGGGTTGGAAAATGTTGTTACAGGCAGAGGAGGTGGTAGATACTGACATGTCAGAGCTCTCTCCCGAGTGTGTGTGAGGATGGCCGGTTGAACCTGTGTGCCTTGATTGCCCAATACACCACAGATGTGCAGCCCCACCCACCCATCTAATGGGCCTGACTCAGGCCAGGTGAGGCTGCTTGAAACCAGTACAGTTTAATGAGGAGTTTGCTGACCAGATGTTTGGGTTCATATAGGGGCAGAGGGGCAGGTGTCCTCACCAGATGTGTGTGGATAGGAAAAGAGTGTGTGTGTATGTGTGTGTGCTCATGTGTGTCTGTGTGTGTGTATGTGTGTGTGTGCGGGTAGGCAACATTCTACTTCAGGTTCCAGGGTCACCAACTGTCATATTTCGTCTTCCATCCATCAGTGCATTCTTCAGATGGCCCTCCTTGCTATTACATTGTTGAGCTGGCAGGAGACTGTGTGCCATGTTGGGCCGTCTTGAACAACAGCAAACTACATTGGTTCCTTTGTTTGTTCCATCCTTGCCACATCCCCACTCATGTTCTCATATGGACGTGACAGATGCCTTTTCAGTGGTTGACAAGAAACGTGCATGCGAACACACACACACATTCACATTATGGACTGATCACATATGAATTATTGCATACATTTAATTACAACAAATACAATACATGCAAATAGTAGAACCAAAGATTTCTACAGAAGAAGATTCGTACAGAAGGTTCCTACAGAAGGTTCCTCCAGAGGGTCCCTACAGAAGGTTCCTACAGAGCAGGAGTCAGGAACCTTTTTGGCTGGGAGAGCCATAAAAGCCAAATATTTCTACATTTATTTCCTTGTGAGCCATATAGTATTTAATAAAATTGAATGCAACTTTATGCGTGCATTTTTTAAGTAAGACATACATTTTTAACATGTCTCTGAGTACTTATAAAAGTGCTATATATAATACATCTTTATTCTTCTTAATAATATTGTTGTTATACTGTAGCTAACCAATAATACATTAAATACATCTTACCATTAATGCGACTTCTGGTGCTGCATGGTTTTGCTGATGGCCTTGTAGTCTGGTTCATACGTGGTGAGGTTGAGCTTCATGCAGGCGTTGAGGCTTCCATCGTTCACGTTAAACGTGAGCATAGGTTAATGTTTCTCAGATGCGAGAAAGACTGCTGACATGCATATGTAGAGCCAAACATGGTCAATACGGCAATACTCACACGCTGCATTGTGTGGTATGTGACAGGAAGCTTGTTCCAAGTTTTAAGAATCAGCAGGTCTTCAGGTTCAAGTTTTTTCATGTCTGTTCACTCGCCAGCTCTGTCTTTCCTACTCTCCATTAAGTGACTTGAACTTACTCACCCACGTCATGTCTGACTCATCCACATGTCTGTCGCCTTCACGTTAGCAACTTCCAGCTCAAAGTCTCCGATGGAGACCCCGGGGATGCATGTCAGGTCGACTTTGTCCACTGCTCACTCGTGTGGATGAGTGATGAATTTAAGACCAGTGCGCTCACGAAATTCTCTAAAACGCGGTTTGAATGACTGCAGAAGATTGGACGTAAAGCCAGCTAGCTGCTGGAGATCAAAATGTTGAGTGGGGTCACTTGCTAAGCACGCATCTCTAAATCTCTAAAGTGCAGAAGACGATCTGTTTCAATGTCCCTGATAAAGAGTTCCAGCTTGCTTTCAAATGCAAACACTGCTTGTTGAAGGGATAAGACTGTATTTCCAATACCTTGCATTTTCACATTGAGCTGGTTCAGATGGCCAGTGATGTCCATGAGATGGTGAAACTGCAGGAGCCACTCGGTGTTGGCCAGCTCAGGATGCTCGACGCCTTTCATTTTGAGAAAAGTCCGGATTTCACTCAGGCAAGCTGCAAAACGGCTGAGCACCTTCCCCCTTGGCAACCAACACACATTGAGGCGTAAAAGCAGACCGGGATCATTAGTCCCAACTTCATCTAACAGTGCTTTGAACTGGCGATCATTTAAAGCTCGGGCAACAATAAAGTTGACCACTCGAATGACCAGCGACATCACCTCACCGAGCTGCTCGCCACACGTTGGAGCACAAAGCACCTCTTGGTGCAGAATACAATGGTGATGGGTCTATTTTCATGTTCATGAAGAAGCGCTCCAAATCCTTTGTTCTTCCCCAACATGCAGGGTGCACCATCAGTACACACAGAAATACGTTTATCCATCGCTAGATTTTGTTCTTTAGCGAACTCCATGAAAGACGTGAATAAATCCTCTCCTCTTGTTGGCCTGGAATGCACGGTAATCCTCATCTTTTTTTCTTTTCGACATCTTTTCCATCTTAAGGGTTGAAGCAGATCAACTAGCTGGCTATCTGACGAAAAGGAGTTTATTTATGAAAGTTTATTTCTTGACGTTAGAACGACCCGTGTCATGCCGCATTATCCAATTAAAATGTAGTTTTGGCGTTGACAGATTAAAATAAATCAGAATATTTAACAATTTTCAAAACTAATTTCTGTTAAATGTTTTACTTTAAAATGACACAGTATAATTATTTATTTCTTGTTAATCGTGTTAAAAAATGTCAGCTCAAAATTGTCAGGGAGCCATATGCCGTCATCGAAAGAGCCATATATGGCTTGTGAGCCATAGGTTACCGACCCCTGCCACAGAGGGTTCCTAAAGAGGGTTCCTACAGAAGGTTCCTACAGAGGGTTCCTACAGAAGGTTCCTATTGAAGGTTCCTACAAAGGGTTCGTACAGAAGGTTCCTACAGAAGGTTCCTACAGAGGGTTCGTACCGAACGTTCCTACAGAGGATTTGTACAGAAGGTTTCTACAGCAGGTTCCTACAAAAGGTTCATAGAGTTTGTACACAAGGTTCCTACAAAGGGTTCCTACAGAAAGTTTGTAATAAAGGTTCCTCCAGAGGGTTCCTACAGAAGGTTGCAACAGAGGGTTCCTACAGAGGAACAGTAAGGCCTGACACCTGGTAAATTGTGTGTTGCGTTGGGGAATGGGAGATATTCTAGTATGGCAACCTACCAAGGCTCCCCTGTGACTTTAGTTGTAGCCCACCAAGCCCTGATCACAGCCCTATCTGACACACACACACACAGACAGAAGGCATGGAAATGGTTGCAGTGACATTTCTCTAGTAAAAATATCGCCTGTGGTGGGAGAGCTGGTCCCTGCTGAAATTGGCCTTTAAACACATGCACACACACACACACACACACACACACACACACGTTGCATAGAGCTGTACTATAAAATATGTCAAGCAGGCTGCAAATCTCAGTGGACTGAGGGTAACAAAGTGTATGTGTGTGTGTGTGTGTGTATGTGCATGTGTGTTAATTACTGGTCCGGTAATGTTAACATGGCAGATAGAGGCTTGAAACACTGAAAGCCGAGGGAAATCATCATTCACAGGTTACCTGTCAGATTTACCATCCCATGCCTGTCTGTCTGCAGGCATGCGTGTGTGTTTGTGTGTGTGTGTGTGTGTGTGTGTGTGTGTGTTTGCATCTGTGCATGTAGCTTGCATGTGTATGTGTGACTGTGTATATCTAGATATTAACCTCCCCTGTGGCGGCCATCTTGGTACGCGTTGTCTCCCTTTAATGACATCACACAAATGAAACGCTGTCAGTGCGTCTCACCACACGGAGAGAGACAGAAATGCTGCAGCTTAAACGCAAACAATGCAATATACACGACAATAGACGAATGACAAAAGACGTGTATTTCAGAACGCATAGAAACCTTATTAAAAGAAAACTGCATGGATTTCTGAATTGCATCTCAGATCTAATCTAATCTAATCTCTCCTCTGGTGTGTTCTACTCCAGCCCTCTTATGCCCTCTTCTTTAAATGGATGGATAGGACTCCATCTCTCCTTCCCTCCTCCTCTCCTCCCTTCACATCCCTCCTTCCCTTCTCCTCGCCGCTCCTGAATGACACTGAAGGATTGTGGAATTTAGACAGATGAAATCGTCTCATTCATCCTTCAGAAATACACACATATGCATATCCATGCGCGCGCACACACACACACACACACACACACACACACACACACACACACACAATGATTGGTCGCACACATGCTCACACACATATCTTGACACGACCTTGAGGGGGAAAATGATGCCATGACGCGTAATCAATTTTTAATAGGAGCTAAGATCTCTCACAGGCCACAGGCAGTGGGTACGTGTGTATGTGTATGTGTGTAAGTGTGTGTGTGTGTGTCCCATCTATCCTTCGTCTGCATTTGGCAATGTGCATGTGTGTGTATGTGTATATGCGTGAACACATGCCTGTGCGTGTGTGTTTGAGTGTGCATGTATGTGTGCGGGTGTGTGTTTGCATGTGTAGACAAGTCATGTGTGCCTGAGTGAGAGAGTGTGTTATGGGAATCCAATAGCCACTTTGTTCCACTGAGTCAGTTGAAATATTAATACTGTTAGTATTGACGGGCTGGCGGAGCGTTTTAGAGGGAGATGGATAAGTACATACAAATAGACACGCACGCACACACACACACATTAACACACACACACACACATACACACCTGCATAGAGCAGGTCCGGCAACCTCTCTCCGTCATCTAAATGAAAACAGCCTGCCTTATGAATGGCAATGTAGTACTAATGTTCATATTACTATAGGGAGTAGTGCTAAAGGTAGTAGTACTAGCGGTAATATCGGAATGTATCGCTTCTTGTGTATGCTAAGCATTCCTAAGTATTTGTTTGTCTGGTGATGATGGTGTTGTTTGTGTGTATGCGTGTGTGCGTGCATGTTTGCCTACCTCCTACGCACTGTCGCTTGCCATGTGACAAGAATTTCACTGTACAGAGTGGCCCTGGGTTGTGATGCGCAAGTGACAAATAAAACACTTTGACTTTAAATGTTGCAGCCCATTACCAGGAATAGACTCGGTGAGAGTGGTGCTTTTTAAGATGTGTGAAGTGTGAGAGTAGGGTGATGGAGGGCGGGAGACATAGAGGGAGATGCTGGAAACTCGGAGAATGAGAGAAGTATGGCCATTAATACTAAAACGCTGACATGGAAGATTTCCTATAGGGTCATCGAAGATAGAAGAATGGGTGGAAGATGGCTGCTGACTAAGGAAGAGTCATGTAGGGAACAATGTGAGTTAAGGTCTGTGGCTGAAATAGCTTTTAAAAGAGAAGAGAGAGAGAGCGAGAGAGAGGGGACACCTCACACTATTTTAGTAGGTGTCGGAAAGTGATCTGTCTCTTACTCGTTTGCAATCTCTCTCTCTCTCTCCTCTCTCTCTCTCTCTAACGCACACACCCACGCACACATTGAGCATTTGTGTTGCTGTTCAGACTGCGGAGCATGAAGAGGATATTGACTCTCGGCCTGGAGAACTTTATGAGTTCTGCCCCCACCCTGTCTTACTGGGGGATGGGCTCTTTTATTGGGGTCAGAAGCAGCCCCAGAAGTGAATGGTGACATGAGCGTCCATGTGTCCATGTCTGTTTCTGAAATGCATGTGGATGTGTGTGTTTTTATTTAAGATCAAATGTTGACCTGATATTAAGCTTTAGTATTCTCGGTTACTGGGGTTGCCAAGGTTACAGCTTTATTGTATTGAAGTGGCATATCGATTTATTACACACACACACACACACACACATACATCCACCTACACACATCCACCCACCCACACACACACACACACACAGAAAACCTTAAACCAACTGTGTGGCCTATGGTTACTTTTCATTGCAAACAATGGAAGGCCTGTACAGTTCCTATTTTGGTTTATTACAAGCAGACGTGTCCTTCTAGTAGTGTGTGTGTGTGTGTGTGTGTGTGTGTGTGTGTCTAGTTGTGTGTGTCTGTGTGTGCATGCGTGCCTGAGTATGTTTTGCTTCATTTCATCAACAACAACAACAAAGTGATACACTTGCATTACTTCTCTTTCATCCGCTGCAAAGCGGAATATGTTCCCGACCGGCCGGATTCAGGACTAACATCAATGCACTGTTTACGTCTTTTAATTCACGTCTGCAATACCAGACAGCATTTGTTACTCATTAGAATGCTGGTGGTTTAGTTTGGGTGTTCAATGGGTTTCTAAAGCTTCAAGTTTGGTTTGTATTCAGTGCCCAGAAGCCCAGTAAGTAAACCTCCCAGACAGAAGAGTTTGCAAGCCTCCATGCTATTCAGACAGTAGGCAGATGAAATTCAACTGTATCTCATTCTCGTTGTACCGGTATGCATACTCGGTGCAATGACAATGAAGTTGAATCTAATCCAATCAAACAACATATTATACATCAGGAATTTGTTTATAATGCCATGGGAACATACATGTGTTTTTTATTGTACATATGTAATACACAATTGTGTGTGTATGTTGTGTGTGTGAATAAAAACCCACTGACAGTCAGGGCAAATCTGTGTTCCAAAACATGTCAAAATGTCCAACATGCTGACAAGTCTGAAGTGGGTTTGTGTTTGAATTGGAGGGTTTGTTTTCTCACCACTGTCTTAACCGATGACAGCAGCTCTCTGGAAGGGCAGCCATGACGGTTATAACATGTTGTGACAGGGGGGAGGGGGAGGAGGAGGAGGAGGAGGAGGAGTCAACTACAATAGAAATGACCAAACTTCCAAACAGTGTGGGGGACAGAGATGAAGAGGCAATTATATTATGTTTATATTTTATATTTTGGAGCATCTTGTTTAATGACCAAATGTGTGTGTGTGTGTGCGCGAGTGTGGGTGCGTGTGTGCTTGTGTGTGTGTGTGTGTGTGTGTGTGTGTGTGTGCGAGTGTGTGTGCGTGTGTGCTTGTGTGTGTGT
>OMOU01047823.1:0-11076 GCA_900312585.1 Malacocephalus occidentalis
GTCGCCGGGGCCTCCCGCGGTGCTCTGCGCCATGGTTGAGGGCCTGGAGGTTGAAGGTTGCGCCTCTTTCACCTGAAGAGAAAATAACACCTCTGTAATAATCACCGTCCTCGCAGCCAAATGTATATCTAGTCGCATGTTCATCTAGCGCACGTGTCAAACTCAAGGCCAAATCCGGCCCGCCACCTCATTCCCGCGAGAGCTCACAAAGAATATAACTTGCTTATCAGGCCGGATTGACCATCAGGAGCACCGGGAACTCCCGGTGGCCTGGTCGTCTATATGGTCCGCAGGTCGCAGATTAAAAAAGAAAAAAGAAGCCCGTAGTCAGTCCACCGACAGGCGGACCAGGCCAGTGCTTAGTCGCGGCGGCGCAATATTGCAATGACACATTAGCATCAACGCTGCCGCTTGAGCAGGGGGCTGGAAAAGAATCACCAGAATGCAGGACATTAAAAAGCAACAAAACAGGTTTTGGATCATCTACGTGTCATTCAAGCAGCAGAAAACTTGGCACACTTGTAATTTGCATGTGCAAACAGCGAGTGTGAGATAGAGAAACGGAAAGAGAGCGCGCACCGCTTACATGGTTTGGTTTTCAACAAGTTCGCACATACCGTGACTGACACAATAATGTCCGTTCCTCTGTGTCTGAATCTCGTCGGCACCAGATTCAGACACGGAGAGAAGTTACCTCGTCAACCAAACGTGGGGTGGGAAGGACGTTTTACCGTAAGCCTTAGAGTGGACGAGAGTGATTGATGCGTAAGCATTGCAATATAGGGGCATTTGGTGTGTGTGTGTGTGTCAATACATGTTTAATACAGTTCTGAAGTATTCTGCTTTTACTCAATATTTATATGTAACAATTACTAATATTTTGAACATTTAAGAATTCCCCTGGGACTGGGGTGACTGGGACTATATTTCCCGGCTTGAATGATGTTCCCTGTTCAGCCCTAAATTGTACAATAGTTGAATGTCTGCTTGCAATTATGTTTCCTAGACTTCTGCTTTCATAGCTAGTTATTAATTAAGTTATTACTACAACCAATAATCATCAAATGTAGATGCAATTATGTAATATGATAAAGACTACATATATTCATTTTGTCTTACCGGCCCTTTGAGGGCAACCATAACGCTGGTGTGGCCCAGGATGAAATTGAGTTTGACAGCCCTGATCTAGCGGATGGATTTATGCACGTCTAAAATGGAACTATGGTGGAAGGAGTCCGTGTATGCATGTGTGCGTCTGTAACTCGATTTTCTCGTCATCCAATTGACTTCACTCACTCACACACACTCGGCAGGGATATTGCAGACGACCCAAGGAAGGGTGGAGTTTGAGCTTGTTTTGATGAGAAAGCAGCAAGCAATTCCGCAAAATCGGCCAGTTCTGAACAGGCACGGAACAGGCACTGCGCTGATTGGTGTATTCGCAGAGGACAGTAGGAAGTGCAGTGTCGAGTGGCAAGCCGCAAGCAGCAACACACGCAACGCAGAGGCACATGGCTCGGAGTTCCTAAAGTTAGAGTTCTCGCCTAACACAACAAAGCTCTTGTGTGTGGCTCTTTCAGCGAGTTGGTTTGCACTGGCTGGTATGGAGGGACGCCACAGCAGAGGAGAAGCATGGTGTCCGCGCGTGTTAAAGACAGCCCGCGGTGTAGCGGTGTGACAGCGGTGTGACAGCGGTGTGACAGCGGTGTGACAGCGGTGTGACAGCGGTGTGAAACCGGTGTTTCGGCCACGGCTGTGTTTAGTTCCATCTTTTCGGTTGAACATGAACAATGGCGATTCACCATAGCTCTGACTTACTTTTGGTCGCGCTCCCAGTTGGTTATCAGCCAGGCACCTGGCGGAACACACCAGGTGCAGCGTGGGAATGGAGTCCGTCTATCACAGAAGGAAAACACTCCTGATTAGTATGAAAACGTGGCATGCACATGCACATGCACATGCACGCACGCACGCAAACACACACACACACACACACCGTGTGCGTGTGTTTGAGCACGGGCAGTATCTAGCAGCAGCTAGGGCTGGGTAAAAAAATATTCTATCTCGATATCGGTAAATAAATATCTAGATTATGATATACATCAGCATATTCAATAAATAAATATTCTCCATAATATAATCACAAGGTGAAACCGATTCTGCACACTGCATGAATTAAATACTTAAAATCACAATGGCGATGTAATATCTATGCATTGACCAGCCCTAGAAGCAGCAACAGCATTATTATTGTGTTAAATGGAACGCCATGTCATCGGCAGTGTTTTCTATTATATGCTCAATGCCAATGGGACTAACCCAGTAAACAAAATGTTAAATATCAAATGTACAAATAAAAGCAAAGATATTTGTGCTGGTAATGCCTTACAGCTTTGGGCCACATTTAAACGAGAATTATTGCACTCCATTTCCTGCTGTGGTAATGCTCGACCTAGTTAAACAGGTAGGTCTGGGAAACGCTTTGAGGAAAGAGTTGCCCCATCTAGATTAGCCTACAGCAAATAGCATCTCCTCCACCTGCATTGTACTGTAATGTAACACAAGCCTCTGTGGGGACTTGCTTACAAATCCCCATGTAACCAAGATAGTGTCCACAAAGATGTGGACACCTTTATAAGCCAGGGAAATACTTTGCATGCACTAATGTATAAAAGTGTATAACTATGAATAGTATATCACAGCATCAAATAGGATCATCGTCATTCATAAAACGTATTCAACCCATACAGTATTTTTTTTTGTACTGGTCTGACGAAGATGACTCTTTGTAAAGCTTGTGGTTCTTGTAAGGCAGGCCTGACAAGAAGGGATTCATACACTTACATTGAGGGCATTTGGCAGATGCTTTAACCCAAAGGGACTTACAAAGAGTACATTTGTTGAAGAAGACAATATATCACCGTGGCACATAGCATTCATAGTTGCAAAGCTAATTGAACAAGTTTCAAAATTGCTAGGCTGCCTGCATAATAGCTGGGATAAGAGCAGACGTGCCATTCCGAGTGTAATACCAACATCTAAAAACACAATATGCCAAACAATGGCAAGTCCAATTATTAATGCCAAGACACACATAGGCAAGTTAGTGCTCGGGTTTAGGGGTTAACAAGTACCTGTTTGAAGAGATCCTTTAGGGGCAGATGGTTGTGCAGCAGTTTGCCTGCATAGATCAGTCTCTGGTCAATCACCGCCTGGGAAGTGAAAAAGAGCTCGGACGTTTTTCAGGTTTCTCGAGAGGAGGGTTGGAATCAAAACACACTACCAGGGACAAAGTGGTTACGTTGATGCCATTTTCTTCCAATGCAAATCAGATGGAAGGACACAGAAGTGGTTTGCTTCAGTCACAATGCTTGCTTGCAATTGCTCAAGATGAAAACAAACTATATGTACAGAAACAACATTGCTGACGTGTGTGTGTGTGCGTGTGTGTCTACATCTACTACGGTCTACTGCGACCACGCAGAGTATCTCATAGCTGTCGTCTGTACCCAAATAACAATAATAATAACAATAATAATAATAATATGATGATGAAAAGTTGTCGGTGGCGTGTGTGGTGGCCCAGTGGTCAGGCCATACGTTTGTTTCGTCCAAAAAAAACATTATCTTCTTTTAAAACACGATGTAACCAAAAGCGATACAAATGCAAATTATGGACCGCAAGCCAAGTCGGTGTAAAGGACACCGTGTGCTCTGCTGTTGTCTGCAGTGCTCACTACACACTTAACATCAGACACCAACGCAACGATCGGACACTATGTTGCCCGACTGGTCACTCACCGGTGTGTCGGGATACACGACTGACAGGTGCCACTTCAAGTCTTCGACGGTCCAGTTCAGATCGACCCCTTCGATGGTTTGGTCCCCGTACGCCTGGCTCGGCGTCTTGATCACCAGCGTGACGCCAGCCCTTTGTTGACGTGGTCCCCCGTCCATTATTTATTCTTTTTGGTTCACGTTCGGTTCGAGTTTATGAGAAATGACCTCGCCGCAATTTGCAAAACGCGAACGACCGAGAATGTGAATTCATCCGTCGGTATTATTGACACCTTCAAACGCGCACCGACGGCAGGCGGATGTAGCGGAGAAGGACACGTGACCGCACTTGACCCGAGGAATGTTGTGTCCAAACACACGGTGGCTTCTTCTGATTGGCTGTCCCGTCCGCTCTTCCTCCCCCTGCACTCTGCGCAGACGTGGAGGCTCGGGGAATGCTCGCCAACGCGCATGCGCGATTCAATGCCACCGAGCTCCACCCAGCTCGGTCGGTTGATTCACCAGTTCGCGTCTTGCGCAACCTGATGCAATGTTAAAGGCGTCCATGCATTGCAGGCAGAAAGTCACATGTTGCGCTCGAATGCACATGGCTAATCACACTCACACCTGATGGCATAATATGTCAATTTTAAGGTGGAGTAAAGTAAATTAAAGTAAAGGAATTTCAGTGAAAAAAAATGACGGGGATCAAGTTAAGAATTTTTATGTATAAAGTAAGACATACATTTTCAGTTTGTGAAATTCATACATAGGCAGAATGCTAAAAACCATTCCAACAAAGAGGCTCTCGATTTATTTTGGGGCCTCTCAGAGGTGGGACAGAACTTCAGTTACTATTCACATAAAAACGCACCAATCATCGAATACAGAATGAAGCGCAGAGCATGAATACATTTGGGAGGCATGATCAACAACAGGATTGCTATTGAATTATTCATATTAAGATGTGGTTGTAATACAATACACACTTTGAATGATTACTTTAATTGTTATTTGGAAAACAAAATGTGAATCTATATTAATGCCCGGGCCTTGATGACCAGAGGCCGTAGCGGGACGGGCAACAGTTCCCCATCACTGGCAGTAGAACGTGAGAACGTTCTCCTGGTTCCCTCTGACCATTACAACGGGAGGCCTCAGGTCATGTGACAGGAAGTCCAGCCAGGCTAAGTAGAGAGTGCTAGGACACATGCCCCTCCTTCCAATCGGCATGGTTCTGTCATGACACACACACACACACACACACACACACAAAACCCAATCAATTGTCTGAAGTATACCTCTCCATATATACCCAGTATACCCCAAGTATATCAGACACATACACCTTCTGCTCGGACACTTACATGACAATTAAGGCAGCGTCGCCAGAGTTATCCTTCAGAATCTCATTCAGACGGATGTGGCGTAGAGACTGATGAAATAGTGTGGTGAGTGTGGTCATGGCAGAGAGAGAGAGAGAGAGAGAGAGTGAGAGCATGAATCAGAGAGAGAGCGAGAGAGAGATTGTAGATCTGCTTAACGATTTATGCTTGATGCTTGTACACTCTGCTGTACACACAAAACAAAAATAGTATTTTCTATGCTATTTTATATATGACACTCTATGTCATATATATATATATATATATATATATATATATATATATCGATATATTGTCACGCAACAGATCATCAACCTCTCAGCATACGCAAGAAGCCCGGCTTTCCATCCACTCTCCGCCAGATCGTTGTTTGTACACGTCTAGTATCTAGTATCGCTTCTCGGGTTCTTAGTAGTTTACACTTGACGTCCTTGTGTTTGCTTAATGGTTAACCTTTCTCTTCCTTGTCAGAACCCGTCTCCACCCCACCCGTCGGCCTGCTTCCTCCTTCCTGCCCGCTTGCCTGCCTGTCTTCCTGATCCACCGCCTGTCGGCAACTTACCCTGTTCTTTGCTCGATCGTCCGCCCCTGCCCCAGTCCCTAAATTCCCCCTGTTACCATCCTGCCTCGATTGTATTTATTCGTTCATCATCAGGTAACCCGATTTCTGTCATCTCCCTGTGTCTGCACCTGGGCTCTACGTACGCGATCGTAACATATGCGTAACATATCTTTTCACGGACATTTCTTCATCCATACATTTAACTTGATCATCTGTTTTAATTGTGCGAGAGCATTTCTGGATGATGTGTGGCTGTGTCGCTAACACAGGGGGACTGCATGGCGGACCTTGACCCTGTGCCTCTCCAGACATTGGTCAGTGACCATCCAGGGCCGGGCCGGGTCACTTCCTGCCATAGGAACGGAGACTTCCGGCTTCAGATCGGCCTCCTCTCTGAATGGCTGCAGCACGTTCTCAAACTGGCGAACGCTAGAGTGGACACACAGAGGGTGTTCATCGTGGTAAAGACGAGACTTGTTAGTACAACTTCAACACGTTGTTTATTCCCGTCTGTCACAGGACTCCGGGTGGCGATAGAGAGCTCCTCACTGTTCTGGCTGAGGTTTCCCATAGATGTCGGGGAGCACGCGGACGTCATGGAAACCGAGACGAAACTTTTTGATGAGGGCCAGCACCCTGGTGAAAAAACACACAAAGGGAGACGTTCTGTTTCAGCTGCAGACACCACCACACAGACACACAAATACAGTGCACTGTATATAGAAACACATAGTCTGTATACACATCAACAGATGCTACTTTCCCATATTGTCATAACAATGATAGCAGGCCTGGTCATTTTCCTCAGGGAGGCAAAGGGAAAATGGCAGACGTTGAGTTTTAAAAGTGGAGCAGAGAGCGGGTGGTGAAGGGCGGAGGCACGAGGGTGGAGGGTAGACAAAAATGTTCCCAGTTCTCCTCACTCCTCTTTCTGCTGCTCCTTCAGGCTGTCGTCTCCTCCCACAAACACTCTGACCCCACAGCCCGACCAGCGCCTCCTCCTGGTCAGCAGGTAGGGCAGCAGCAGGGTGAGTCCTGCGGTGCGCACGCACACACAAGAACACAACACACACGAACACACACACACAAACACACACACACACAAACACAAGTAAACAGACAAGTAAACAGAGACACTGAAACCGATTTCCGCAATATGTCTGCAAACACCACACACACACACACACACACAGGAAGTAAGGGTGGAGGGCCAAACAGTAAGAGTAGGAATCAGTTGACCTCCGTCATCAGACAGCCAGTAGACATCGATGGTCTTCTTCCCTTGTTTACTCTGGAACGCTGTGCTCGGCTGTGGCTCGGTTGTCACGGTAACCTGGTCAGCTGTGAACACGCGGGTGTGGGGGAAGACACGACTCCATCACAATGTCTCCGGTGCTGGTTTACCCCAGACGCACGTCAACAGCCCATAGGCTCCACCAGGACCGACGCAAGTGTTCCTCGGCGTGTGTACCTACGTGCAGTGATGGGTGGAGCCTCAGTAGAGGGCGTGTCCATGTCCTCTGGTGCACCGTCAAAGCCCCTGTTGACTGGAATGATACACACTGAGTCCTCAGTTTAGTAGCAGGGGTGGAGTGGGGGGATTTGCTGTGGGCTGTGGTTGGAGTTGGATGTATACGTCAGTTACAGTAGGTGTATACGTTGTTACCGTGAGACACAGGTGGACAGGACACATCTAGCTGCTCCTTGGTCCGGAGCACACACACACCATACTGCAGGTCAAATGCGTCACTGAAACACAGGCATAGAAACACACACACACACACGCACACAAACACACATCGTCATTAAAATTCGAGTCGATTTCTATTTCTATTTGTTTCTTTCTTTTTGCCAGCGGCTTGACCAAGTGAAATACACGCATGATGCACATGACGTTTTTACTCACTGCATTATTTCTACGTAGTCATATCCATCCCGAGGTGCCGCCGTAAGCCAGTCCCTCTTGAAGCCCATCATTAAAACGTTCGGCCTGATGCGACCCAATCCTGCCCCCTGTTGGAGAGGAGAGGAACAGCAGGAATAGAGTCTTTCTCCACCCCGGACAGTATCATGTGACAGCGTTGTTATGGAACTCAGTGGGAGGGGTGCAGCTCAGACCTGTAACAGCATATGGACTCCGGCTCGCAGACTGGGTGCCACCACGCCCCGGTAGAACGCCTTGACCTTCCGCTGGTTCAACCAGGTCACGTGACTCTCACTCCTGGCCACGCCCACCGTGGAGGGGGAGAGCTCTCCCTGAAAGGTGCACATGGCAGATAGATAATTATTTTAAAAAGTGTGCATACGCGTGTGTGTACATTTGTGTGTGTATATTGTGTGTGAACGTACGCTGATCACGTGGCCACACAGCATCAGGCTGAGGCCCTTGGTGAAGCTGTGTGTGAAATCCACCAGGGCGGGCCGGCTGCAGGGGGCGCCGGTCAGCACCAGGCACTGGGGTCTGGAGGAAAACACTCGAACGTCAGGCGGGACCTCAAACACAAGCCGCTGCGGGCAGGGGGGGCGTCGTCCTCGTCGCAGAGAGGCGTGGCTGCGGTCACCTGTAGTTCTTGACGTGGTCCTCCACGTGGTTGAGGCTCACACAAGAGGACAGCGCCATGTTGTAGGAGCCAGCCTGCACCGAGGAGCCCCAGTTCACAGCTAAAGACAGGAGGCGGAAAAGGCCGTAGTACGTATGCCAGGTCAACAGGTGGCAATGTAACATTTTCTACTCTAATATACAAAACCCAAACACTAGAACACCATGAGCCCGCACACGATAATGCCCAAGCACGATGTGGGTTTGTCGGATGGCGCGTCTTTTCAAAAACGTCCACCTTGGAGGTTGTTTTTAAAAGTTTGGCGGCATTTTTGTCGTGCTTTTCCGATTTTTTTTTCCGATACCAGGACACATGGTCAATGTGTGTTATCTTACAAGTAGCCAATGACCTACGTTTGTCCTGCAATTCATTTGTGTTTAATTGTGTGTGTGTGTGTGTGTGTGTGTGTAAAAGTGTGTACCGGGCTTCTTGTAGAGGGCGTAGCCCAAGAGGAAGACGACGATGCTCAGCGCGATGAGGGCCGCCCACCAGGTCAACAGGAACATGATGACGACGGACGCCACCGCCCCCAGCAATGCCACCCACCTGTTGTAGTAACGGAACGACGGACGCCAGCCTGTGGAGACACACGGTCAACACACACACACACACACACACAGTGGCGTTGACCTCAGGGCTTCCAATCCCACCATCACTTCACCGGTACAATCCGCCCATTCATGATTGATCTATTCATGAACAATAGTTACACATTAATTAACAGTGAACTAATTATTCATGTTAACGAATGTATTTACTTACTAACCCCTTACTCCTAACCCTAGGCCCTATGCTAATGCTAATAGAGTAATGGCTATTACTGCATTAACTAATGTATATTCATTGGTTAATGCATTCATTCGTTCATTCATGGGTGCATTCCTATATCCATTAATCTATCTGTCCATCAAAGCACCCCTCCATCCCTCCATCCTCCCATTAACATATCTGTCCATCCACTGTGAATGGAAAAGTACACTGCACCATACAAAGTGTGTGTGTATGTGTGTGTGTGTGTGTGTGTGTGTGTGTGTTCGGCCTGACTCATTCTCTCCTATAGGCCCAAGGACAAGATGTCACCCGTCGGCTTTGACCTTGTCAACATCCTGTACGTTCATGACGAGGAAGATCAAAGCGTAACATAAAACAACCGTCACCCATCCATCCACCCACCAATCCATCCATCATCCACCATCCACCCAGACATCCATCCACCATCCATCCATCCATCATCCACCCAACCACCCATTCATCCATTATCCACCCAACCACCCAGACATCCATCCATCCACCATCGACCCAGCCGCCCAGACATCCATCCGCCATCCATCCGAGCCTGTACCAGGGGAGTTGGTGACGGAGGCGTGGAAGCAGCTGAAGTTGATGAGGGCGTAGGAACACAGGAAGAAGTTGGAGATGATGGGCGCGATGGTGTTCAACTCCGCTGGAAGGGGCGGAGCAGAGCCAAGCAAACGCAGAACAAGGGACTGTCATCAAAGAGACAGATGTGACAGGACAGAACTAAAACGAGTTAAAATGACCAATTATCGGAGGCAGGGGTCAGGAACCCTTTTCCGGTTGGCAGAGCCGTGGAGAGAAAAGACATAAGATACCATTCAACCTTATTAAGGGAGGAAATTCATCCGTTGCAAATTAGACTTCACCATTCCAGCTGGAAATAACGATGGGTTGTCATATTCCCGTTCCCAGCAGTACAGCATCAACTCTGATTATAAATAATGGTATTGTGGAAAATAGATGTTGAATTTGACCTTGAAATGACCCTAGCTTTGACTTGATTGCCGTACGGTACATGATGTGCTGTATGGCTCCGTGATATCTACATTCAGAAAGGCATTTATATATATTCATATTTACTTTGAAATTCTTTCATTTTGACAGTGCAATCTGTCTTCCACCTTATTTGTCAGCCATATTGTACTCACTGACAGAGCCACGTATGGCTCTAAACCCAGGCTCCTGGCCCCTGATCTAAAGTTCCCGACTGCTGACTTTGCCTCTTAAAGGTACAGTATGCGCAAGAGCTGCGATGTCCAAACCCCGCCCACCCTGAAAAAAACGAGGCTCGCGAAAAACAAAAAACGACGTTGCTGTACTGCTGCCGAGTTACAGCCATTACCCTAGACCTCTGCGGGCTTAAAGTTAACGTCGCCACCACGCGTGTATGTCGCACGTTGCACCTTTAATGTGAAGAACATGCACAGCACTCGTGCACTCGTGCACTCAAATGAACTGCACAGTAGCGATTAGCCCTCTCTGCTCCTGGCATTGTGGTGCTAGTCGCCAGCATGGACACTCGGCAGCGTTGTCTGTCTGGCCTCACCAATCAGAATGAAGCAGACAGCCACCATGTAGGTCAGGAGGTAGCCCCGCAGAGGCTCGTCGTTCTTCCCAGAACCCTTCCCAAAGAAGCCGATGAGAGGGTAGAGGTTGTCCTTACAAAGACACTAAGGAAAGAGAGACAACGGGAGTGTGTGAGAGAAAGAGAAAGAGAGAGAGAGAGAACATCTCTGAAAATGTTTGTATAGACGTGTGTGTGTGTGTGCATATGTGTGCATTGTGCTTTTCTGCATGCGTACGTGTGTGTGTGTGTGTGTGTCTGCGCATGCATTGCGTGTGTGTGTGTGTGTGTGCGCGTGTGTGTGTGTGACAGCCTGCGTGTGTGCGTGTGTGCGTGTCTACCTGGAACACCTTGGGAGCAGACACCAAGCAGGCCAGCGCGGAAGACAGC
>OMOU01047834.1:0-13204 GCA_900312585.1 Malacocephalus occidentalis
TGGAGGAAGGAGGGGGGGGGGGGGGGAGAGAGAGAGAAAGTATCTCGCGAGATAATATATCGCGAGATTTAAACAGAGTTGATGATGGCGGACTTCAAGCAAGACTCGAGCAGGCGGATCAACTTATATTCACATTCAAACGAATTGGGACTATTTGGTCAACAAATTAGACATGTTATATAGGCAGGCTCGCTGTAATTAGAGTATATCGCTCAATCAAACAGGGCGGTTTCGAATAGCTATAGTTTTGCCGGAAAGTAAACCCTTATTTAGACCCGGAAGATGGACGAGTCCATGGACGTGGAACGATCCGAAGGCCTCCTGCCCCTGCAGCAGACCTTGACCTGCCCCGTCTGCATCGATGTTTACCGGGATCCGGTGCTTTTAAGTTGCTCGCACAGCTTCTGCCGAGAGTGTCTGGACAACAGCTGGAAGTCGACCGGCAAGACGTGTCCCGTGTGCAGGGCTACCTTCGAGGGGCAGCAGCCGACCGCCAACCGGGCGCTGAAGGACACTTGCGAGTCCTTCCGGAAGCAGAGCAAGTGGCTGAGCCGAGACAAGCGGTCCCAGCAGGTTCTCTGTCGCATCCACGACGTGGAGCTCCAGCTGTACTGCATGAAGGACCAGCAGCTGCTGTGTGCCGAATGTGTGACACAGCACCAGTATCACGAGATAGTTCCCCTGAATGATGGGTTGGCCTTCTGCAAGGTATATGAAGCTACATTGCTGTGAAGTCATTATATTATAAGCCAATTTCTGTCTTTCTTTCTTGATCTGACGCGTGTCCATATCTGATTCCAGGAACAGCTCACCTTCAAAATAAAGATTTTGGAGAAAAAATTGAAACTGTATAAGAACAATAAAAAAGGTTTCAGAAATACAAAGGAGTTCATCGAGGTAAAACCACTTCCACCACATCGCAAACTCACAAAGTCAACATTATATGCCTTTATGAACTTAACTGCCTGGATGTACTTGGCTTACAATGAATGCCAAGCCACCCAGCCATCCATTTGGGTGGGCACCCAGACACTCACAAGATTATAAAATGATGAACCAAGATCACACATGGCGGTAAAATCGTGTCACGCCCAAACAATGTTGTCCCTCTATACATATCCTGTACGCATCCACCCTCCCCACCCCCAGCACCAGGCCGAGCAGGCTGCAGAGAACATCAAGGAGGAGTTTAAGAGGCTCCACAAAGCCCTGGAGGCAGAGCAGGATGTTTGCCTGAAGGACCTGGCGGATGAGGAGCGGGAGAAGATCATCACCATGGAGGCTCTGGTGGCCCAGGCCGATGAGGGCGTGGCCTCTTTGTCCCAACTCATTGAGAACCTGAAGAGGGAGATGGGAGATGAGGACGCGGCCTTCATGCAGGTGACTTGGCTGCCGTGGATGATGAGGTTTAGCTCTTCAGACTTGCTGCTGCGTGTTGGAAATCGTCCCGTCCGTAGTACATCTAAGTGACCTGATCTCTGATGGTCTTTTTAAATGTTTTTATTTCAGAAATATCACTACTTAAAGGAAAGGTAAAAAGATTCTCCTGCTACACACTCACACATTCACATTACTATATGTGTGAAGTGCCTCTTAATACAAATGTCACATTCAGACAGGTACATCATAGTATATATTTATATTGTATATCATTTTTTTATTCACATTCTTGTGATTTCAACACTGGATTACTGCTTCAGCAAATCACCAACTGATATTAGTTTGAATTATGGCACAGTTCTCAGGAGAATAGTTTCTTTACATTGAGATCGCTTCACTATTGATTAGTGACTGAAAAGTTGTACAGGCTTTGGTATTGTTGCCCTGCTCTCATGCTAGTGCCCAGTGGCCTCACGAAGACCTCCAGCACCCACCAGGAGCTCTCCTGGACACGGCCAAGCACGTGGGCTGCCTGGGCTTCAACATCTGGAAGAAATTGCGGTGCCAAGTCCAATACTGTGAGTACGTGACATAGTGCTGCTATACCAAGCAGCTTAAAAGTAATTTTAATTTTTGTTTCATTTTACCCTGTGGAATAAATTCTGAGTCTCTCTCTCTCTCTCTCTCTCTCTAGACTCTGTGGTGCTGGACCCTAACACAGCCTCTCCCTGGCTGGACCTGACACCCGACCTGACCAGCATGAAGGAAAGCCAGCTGCGCCAAGTGGTCCCGGAGATCCCGGAGCGATTTGACCCCTGCGTATTCCTCCTAGGCTCCGAGGGCTTCTCTCAAGGCAAGCACCGCTGGGACATCGTCGTGGGCGACAATCCTAAGTGGATGGTGGGTGTGTGCCTCGAGTCGCTGACCCGCAAGAAGAAGTTTACCGTGTCCCCCAAGCGTGGCGTGTGGAGCCTGGCGTTCAGCAAGGGAGAGCTGACCGCACTCTCAGTGGAACCCACAAAGATCCACGTGGAGACGCGCGTGGAGACGGTGCGCGTCAAGCTTAATATGGATAAAGGGGAGGTGTCGTTCTGGGACGCCGGGTCGCTGGCACACCTTTGCACCTTTAACGAAGTTAACAAGTTCAGCGAGAAGATGTTCCCCCTCTTTGGCCCGGGACTACACAGTACACCAATGGTTCTGGCCCCCGGAAAGATGGCCGTGCACACATCTTGACACTTCCAATTGGGCCACCCATTATTGTCTATCATTTTCAAAGTCAAAGTCAAAGTTCTTTTATTTGTCAAATGTGCTATATTGACATACAGCACAGATGAAATGACATGCCTCTCAGGCCCAGGTGAAATGGCGAATGAATAGACAAACTACGACGATAAATGATAACTATGATAAATACATAAATTTTATTTGCTGGTTTGTTGCTTCTTAATTTCAGGTTGATGTCAACTTCTATGGAAAAGTCCAGTAATCTCTGGTATAGGGAAGCTTTGAGAGCCAATAAACGATTTATAATTTGTCAAAAATGTATTAAAATGTATTTAAATACAAAATTAAGCTAAGCTACGCTGGCTGAGGCTTGTTTGAGTGTGATACATTTCTGAACTTGCAATATTCAAACAAGATATATTCATACGTTGACAGAACAGGCCCTAAAATGATTGTGATAGTTTTACTTTGTGCAGATGTTGAAAACAGATACAATTGACGACCACCAGAGGGTAGCAGTTGTAGCGGTGTCTTGTGTTGGTAATGACTGGATAGTCAGCTTTTAACACCACCACAACATACATCTACTCCGACCCCCAATTAACACATCGGAAACTCGTACTGTTAACCTTAGCTTCTTTGGTTAGATTAGTATAATTTAGACTATCCCAATCGCAGAATACGCATTTGCATTTCGCTGAATTTGTGTAATTCAGGGGAGCGATGGCTGGGTTTTTGCGTCTGATTGACCATTGCATCGCATCTGGATGTGGTGGAGCTAGCCGCCGCTAGCTAGGAGCAGCAGCAGCAGCGTCGGCGGGGACTGCAGGGAGTCACAGGTTCCCTACAGTACATAACACCGCAAAAGTGTCATGCTAGCTAGTAAGTTCCAGGCGTGACTGAAAATTTAACTATCTTACAAATGGGACCAACGAGAGGGGAGCTGGTGAGTAGGAGGACGTCGCATTGCTATGTCCGACCCACTGGTCCTGCACCGTTGGCATGAACGGGCTGCAGCTAACGCTAATGCTAGCCTGCAGCTATTTCTTGGACTCGCTTGGCCAAACACAATTATATTTACTTAATGCGGTAATGCACGACTATGTTGCCGTACCCTGCTCTGTCCACGGTACGTGTGTTGTATTATGATTCCCAGCCGTATCAAGCTATCATCACAGTGACGTGTTATGGAGGACAAGCTAACGGTACCAGACAGCCGAGCTGCCTTTGCTCCGCGCTGCGCATCAAACACACAACACCATTAAATTACTCATTCCGTTCATCGTCCGTTCATTTTCGTTTTAATAATAAGAAATGTTGGAAATAATCACCAACAAGGGCGATATCCAACCCACTTTAGATTGTCGTCTGTTTAAAATGTCAAAAGATATACAACAAATACAATTCAAAGGTATGCGTTGTTATGGGATGCTTGATCTTTTCTGCAATGTGACCCTGGGAATTAAAAAAATACATGATATGTAATAGAGCTTTAGTAACCATCGATGAAGTAATTGGATCGTAATAGTAGTCCAAGTAGTCCTATTGCAACCCTATGATCCCCTCTTCAGGTGGTGGTAAGGATGGCCCCCGTCTTCCCTGTCTCCCTGCTTCTGGTGATTGTAATTTTGGCCCCAGGATGTTGGGCCGGAGACTGTAAGGGCCACAGGCAGGTCCTCAGGGGCCCCCCAGGATACGTCACCGATGGTCCAGGGAACTACTCTGTCAATGGGAACTGTGAATGGCTCATCAAAGGTATGATAGGCAATACAACATGTATTTATTTTACACAATATACATGTATTTGTATTCCATAAGAATGTCTTAATATGTTACTCCCCAGTTACATATATCAATTGTGTAAATTGTGTATCTGAGCCAAATTATTTAATTGGACTCCATATCTTGTTTTTCCTGCTAGCCCCCAGCAGCAATCATCGCATTGTGTTAAACTTCACCTTCATGGACACCGAGTGCACCTATGACTACCTGTTTGTGTACGACGGTGATTCCTACCAGAGCCCCCTCCTGGCTAGCCTGAGTGGCAACACTCTCCCACAGCCGATGGAAGCCAAGTCTGGCAAGGTAAGTCTTCAGCTGACTGGGAACATGCGGAACATGTGAAAACTCTACTATCCGACCTTCCGGCACTCTGAAACTTCTGTCTGGGCCACACACCCCTAGATGTTGCTCCACCTCTTCAGCGATGCCAACTACAACCTTCTGGGTTTCAACGCCACCTACACCTTCTCCCTGTGCCCCGGGGCCTGTTGGGGCCACGGGCGCTGCGACTTGGCCACATCCCAGTGCCAGTGCCACCTGGGCTGGGGAGGCCCCGACTGCACCACCCCTCTGTGCTCCCAGGCGTGTTCTACACACGGCCAATGTGACCCAGTAAGGGATAAGCCAAACATCAGGGAATCATTCCTGAATAAGTATCTGTCAATGCGCTGTTGAGTCAACTAACCGGTCCGGGGTCTCTTGTTCCGCATGGCCATCTCTTTGCAGAAGGAGAGCTGTTTGTGTGGTCCGGGCTTCATTGGTCAGAGCTGCCAGTTGGGTCTCCGTGATGACCAAGGGGCAGGTCAGTGGTGGAGTGTGACGGAGGGGAACCCCAACATGCCCCCCAGAACAGGCTCAGCTGGGGTCTACCTCTCTACCACCGGGGCCTTGTACCTGTTTGGAGGTGAGGACACCATGGCAATTGCCAACTATCTTGTTATTTAGTTTTCTGTTGTTGCAATGTACTGTAATGTATTTAATGTTAGAATTTGAACAGCCCCTCAGTCACTTCATTGGTGTGGAGCCTGCTACACATTGTACCCATTATGTTCCACTTGTCAGTAGCTGCATTAACGCACGTCCACACCAAAGAAAATGCCGGCTTTCTTTTTTGATCACGTTGGAGATACAGTCCGGTCCATAAATATTGGGGCATTGACACAATTCTCATCTTTTTGGCTCTATACACCACCACAATGGATTTACAACAGTTTCTATATGTGCCTCCCACTTTTTAAGGGATCAAAAGTAATGGGACAAACTAACAATCATAAATCAAACTTTCACTTTTTAATACTTGGTTGCAAATCCTTTGCAGTCAATTACAGCCTGAAGTCTGGAATGCATAAACATCGCCAGACGCTGGGTTTCATCCCTGGTGATGCTCTGACAGGCCTCTACTGCAACTGTCTTCATTTCTTGGGGCATTTTCCCTTCAGTTTTGTCTTCAGCAAGTGAAATGCATGCTCAATGGGATTCAGGTCAGGTGATTGACTTGGCCATTGCATAACATTCCACTTCTTTGCCTTAAAAGGTCATGAGTTCTGAAGCATTTGGCTGAATGTGAGCAGATAATACTGCCCGAAACACTTCAGAATTCATCCTGCTGCTTTTGTCAGCAGTCACATCATCAATAAATGCAAGGGAACCAGTTCCATTGGCAGCCATATATGCCCACGCCATGACACTACCACCACCATGCTTCACTGATGAGGTGGTATGTTTTGGATGATGAGCATTTCCTTTCCTTCGCCATATTCTTCTCTTCCCATCATTCTGGTACAAGTTGATCTTTGTCTCATCTCTTCATAGGATGTTGTTCCAGAACTGTAAAGGCGTTTTTTTTGTTTGGCAAACTCTAATCTGGTCTTCCTATTTTCGAGGCTCACCAATGGTTTACATCTTGTGGTGAACCCTCTGTATTCACTCTGGTGAAGTCTTCTCTTGATTGTTGACTTTGACACACATACACCTACCTCCTGGAGAGTGTTCTTGATCTGGCCAAATGTTGTGAAGGGGTTTTTCTTCACCAAGGAAATAGACCACAGTTGACCACATCCACCACAGTTGTTTTCTGTGGTCTTCCGGGTCTTTTGGTGTTGCTGAGCTCACCGGTGCGTTCTTCCTTTTTAAGAATGTTCCAAACAGTTGATTTGGCCACACCTAATGTTTTTGCTATCTCTCTGATGGGTTTGTTTTGATTTTTCAGCCTAATGATGGCTTGCTTCACTGATAGTGACAGCTCTTTGGATCTCATATTGAGAGTTGACAGCAACAGATTCCAAATGCAAATAGCACACTTGAAATGAACTCCAGACCTTTTATCTGCTCCTTGTAAATGAGATAATGAGGGAATAACACACACCTGGCCATGGAACAGCTAAGCAGACTATTGTCCCATTACTTTTGGTCCCTTAAAAAGTGGGAGGCACAAATAGAAACTGTTGTAATTCCTACACCGTTCACCTGATTTGGATGTAAATGCCCTCAAATTAAAGCTGAAAGTCTGCAGTTAAAGCACATCTTGTTTGTTTCATTTCAAATCCATTGTGGTGGTGTATAGAGCCAAAAAGATGAGAATTGTGTCAATGTCCCAATATTTATGGACCTGACTGTATATCCTTTACACTCATCCATTGAAAAGTTAACAAGCAAACCAGCGTATTTAGCAGCCACAATGTCAAAAGCTCTCCCTTCTAGTCATAATAACGTTTTGGTCATTTGTCCAAATGACGATACATTTGCAAAGTAGGTTTTGTGTCTGTTTTTAACCCATTTGGCTTTTATTACCTCAACTAACCACACCCCAGGTCCATTATTATGAAGATGGAAATGTCCAACTCGTCAGCCACAAAGAGGTCCAGGAATCTATGTCTGTGTCTGTGAGTACACACTCACTCCTGTACAGGTGCTGTAGCATTAAAGCGTCCACCAATCCGCTGGTGGAGGATGTGCTCTAAGTAGGGGACTTTTATATCTATGGTTTGTGTGTGTGTGCGTGTGCGTGCGTGTGCGTGTGCGTGCGTGTGTTGGGGGGGGAATACGTACAGTTAATAAAGCTTTCATCTATTTTAATGAAACATGCGCGCACACACTGCAGCATGCTGACCCATTTGACTTTGAATTGCCAAAGTGTGTTATCAATATATTCATTTAAACAATGGCTGTCTGCACACTACTCTGTGTCTCACTTTGGTCAGAATGAAGCTTCCACCGCTAAAGACTTCATTAAGATCATGGAGGTTGCAGAGAATGACTACCAGGTGGGTAACCTCATCGTCTGACTGCAGCAATTCATTAGAACTAGTAAACTGACTAGTCTTGTCTATTGAAACCTTGGCTACACGGACATGATAGTCCTGGACAAGGGCTGTTTTTTTTTTCCTACATATAATGGCTTCCTAATTTCAATGACTTTTCCCCCATACATTAAAAAAAAGATTTGACTTACTTTATATTATTTCACTCTCTCTCTTTCCCGTCTCTGTGTTCCTAACATCACCCAGACTGCGATCAATGAGAATTACCAGACTATGTCGGACACTACCTTCAAAGCCTTACGCCGCCAGCTCCCCGTCACGCGTACCAAGATCGATTGGAACAAGATCCTCAGCTACAAGATCGGCAAGGAGATGCAGAACGCTTGAAAAAGCCCTGGAAAACGAGACAAATCCAGCCCTTCACCCACCCAAGAAAAAGGCGTCAACATTGCATGACTGGATAGTTGTATTGTCCATGTATGGAAAATGTATAAAACAGGCAAAAAAATGAGAGGTTTGGTCTTACACAAAGATGTCACGTTACACTTCAAATGTTCACTTTTGTTGGGTTTATTTTTGTCTTTATGGAGATGCTGTTGAATCCCCTGTAGCCCATATGAAATGTTGCCCATGATGATATTGATAACAAGCATTTTTGGAAGAGAGTGTGAGGAAATAATATAAGACATAGGAGAGGGAACAGGCACTTGTATGAACTCCACCCTAATAATCAACTGTGCAATATTTACCTTTTCTACAAGCTACTCCTATTTGACTGGGGGGATCAAAACTAAAAGTTTGCATTGGCAGGAAGAAATATATACATATAAATAATACTGGTTTTTTTTCTTTGTTCATGAAACCCATTGACTGAAAACAAATATCTCTGTTTACGTTAGGTTATTGTCCCTCTGATTTCATTGCATTTGATTCAAGCAAAGCTTTGTTTTTGTAAGTGAGCTGGGTGGCACCATTGACAGGCCAACCACTGCTCCTCCCATTTGGTTCGGCCAGGGGCGTGTCCACGTTGGGCCTCCAAATTAATTGGCCACCCTGAATGCAACCGCTTCTAACTCTGGAATATAAGCAAAATGAGTTTAAAAAATAGGTTTTATTGCAATATATATATAGCTATATATATATAGTGGTCCGGTGTTATTCTATGCCACCCCTAGCCTCGACCACCCATGAGGCTGGACGCGCCCCTGGGGCGCACCCCGTGTCTCCCATAGCTGACATTTGAAGCTCAACTGCCTGTCAACATAACGTTATGCAAACCTAATTCATAATCAGCACATGCCGTTCTGACACCATAACACGCGTAATTAATAATTAATGGAGAATTAACATGCTTAATGACCGATTTCCAATTAAATTAAACTTCACTCCCTGCACATTACATATTTTTATTAAAAAGAATCCTTACTGTATATTAAACCAAGGCACATTGTAATATATACCTGTATGAGATCTATGTTGGTTTGGTGATTTTTTTTCCATGAGATTAATTGTAATTCAATCACAATTATGTTACATTAAATGACAAATTTTCTAATTACATGTTTCATATTTTTGCATTGATTTGCACCTTAACTAATCAAGATGAATACGACAACGTCTTCGTGCATATGTATGTACGTCAACTAAAGACAGGATCTTATGCGATGCAGTTAATGTTCGAAGGACAGATCGACCGGGCAGATTCTGCAGCATGTGTAGTTCAATCCCCGTGTCCACAGGTGAACGGGTACAGGTGTACTGGCACCGAGCCAGTGTAGATGGGCGGTCGGACAGTTACGTCGACGCTCTAGTATTAAGGCCAATCAATACTTCTGTGTCGAATCTACCGGGCACCTCCGCTGTAGCCTATGCATAGTATAAATTGGCCTTTATTTGTGTTTATTTGACGGAAAGGTGACTCATCTTTTTAACCACCGGTAATATTATTGTCGCGATAAAAAAAATTAAAAAAGCCCAAGACGTTCATGTTCACGAGTCGTCATGCTACCCACTGATCCAGCAGCGTGGCTGGGTAACCGGGGGCTAATGTTAGCTTCTTGTACTGCAAGAATCGCCCGGCGCTCAGTTTGAAGACACGTCTACAGTCTGGTCCGCTGCTAGACATATGGTGGACTGCTGCTGCTCGCTATGCACAGGGAGAATGCTAGCTACCGCGCAGGACTCAACTGACCTCATAGAAACGCATTAAGGTAGGTACATTAAAAACGGAACGCTAGGTCGCTTTTATGAACGCTGTCATTCACAACGTCTTCGTACGTTGCCAGGTGTTGCTATTTGGACAACCGTACATGTTAACGCTAGCGGTTAGCTTGCATGCTGAGGTGGCTAACGGTTAGCCATGGTTAAATGAGAGTCCTCATGCTGGGATGCATGGACGTCTATTGTTGTGTGCATATGTGGATCAAGTACGTGCTTCGTGGGATCAATCATTGGGTTCGATCGTACAATAGTATCGTATTTTTCGTTATACATATATTTAATGGGTCATTCACTTTTCCTAAAAAATAAGTGTCATAAGTAGGCACTGAACATTAGATTTTCTGATATTGCTTAATGTCATGCTTTAGTATTTGTATAGTATTTTCCCTGCAACAGAATAACTCCGATACCCATATGGTAGAACTGTTTGTGTCTATGGAGTGGCCATGTATATTTTTCTCTGTTGGACATCAGTGAAAGGAGGTGTTCAGTCGAGTCCTCCTCTTGCGACTTGCCGGCCAGGAGACTCTAGAATGTGCTCTTTCAGAGAGCCAGCTGGTTGGGATGGGAGAGAGCCAGGGAGCTCTTACTAAAAAGACTGTCTGAAGTGGATATTGAATCGTGTGCGTGTGTGTGCGTGTGTGTGACTAAGGGATTCACGTTGGAAAAGCAAAAAATATCAGAACCATCACTGAGTTGTTCTAAATTAGGCTATTTGTTTAGCAACACTGTACTAGAGATTCCCATTCCCATGTTTCAGATGATCAAACGACATGGCTACGTTGTCATACCATGGGGACACAAGGTGGTTGTTCTAGGTCAGGTTCAACTACTTGAGACATGAGAGCTTGACTCATGATGGGGCCATTACTCTGTGGAACTGATTTCGACAGCTTTTCACTTCTACTTTTCCTGGTGAACTGACTTCGGCCTACCAGTTCTCCTGGTATTATAGTTTGAATCTTCCAGCCTCTAAGCCTTAGTTTACCCATGCTTGTTCAAGCATTATTTTAGTTATTGGTTCTTTGTTTCCTTAATAGAACAGATGAGTTTCTGAGTTTATGGTCTGACTTCTCCTGGTTAACACTCTGATGAAGAAAAGTTCAGAGCTAGTTCCTAAATTTTCTTAAGTCTGTGGCAAAAAATTATATTAAGCAATGCATTTAACCAATCTAGATGGATAAATTAACTGGTTTTACTCAAGTATCGTATTGCTATGTAGCAGATCTATTAAGGCCCTTCTTATTGTTTGTCTATATTGTTTCTGCTTTTTAGCTAGGCCTATAAACCAACATTTCATCATAGTCTTCTTCATTGCAGTCAGTGTGGTGTATTCATGACATGGTCCCATAACCTATACAAATAAATAAATATTAAAAATAATTACCATTTTGGCTTTGCCAACATCCTGTCACATTTCGTTCACTGGGACAGTCAGTAATATTATTGGCAGATGTTGATTGGGTATAAACAATTTGTGTAAGCAGATGCACAAAAGTTACATTTGGGATCACAGCTAGGCCAGAACATGTTGGGGAACCACTGGGTTAACGCATAGGTTACCCAATTCATACTTTGAGTTCAATAGCTATGTTTTGGTATTGTATTGATGGCATATCCAGTGATGCCTCCACCATGTCTGCTAAATAAGTTGAATGTCTTTCATGAAATTGGCATTTAAAGTTGAGCTAATCTGTTGGGATGGGTGATGAATGTCAGTGGACTTCTGCTTCATTATGATTAGTGTCTTGATGCAGACACGACTCTAGGGTGTATTTCACAGATTTAATTTCTCGGGTAAATTAAAAAAATAAAAATAAAAAGCGACTGTTCAAATGTTTACCATTGAGTTGGTTACATTGTTGTGCTGGGATCAGACTTGTGCTTGATCAAAGGAACGGTGCCTTTTATTAAAGAAACATTCATATAAAAACTAAATTGACTCATACCATAGCAGTTAACTTTTCTATAGCAGTAAATATCCCACTTTAGTTTAACATACTGTACATGTGGTCTGTTAAGAATATTCTATAACTATAATAATAAAAGTAATCTGGAGCTATTAGACATAATCAGAAGTTGTCAGCGTTCAGCAACGCAAACTATTTGTATCCCTTCGGAAACTGTGGTTAGTGAACAGAACTAGGAAACAAATTATACTGAGCTGACGTCTGAGAGCAGCTCTGACAGCCATGATATCGACCAGCCGACCGGCGACACAAACATCACAGAGTGTGGCCAGACCAGGAAGGGACCTTTATTTAGAGCCTGTGCGGCGCTTGGGTAACACAATCTACCACAGAAATGTTTCGGGCCGTGCCTGAGAAACGTTATGTGCATTCTGACATGAATGTTTTCAGAAAAGTGGTGCATTAAGAATAGTAGCTAAATCAATTGTTTTAGCTCACATTATTCTAGGATACAATGGTATTATTAACCAAGCAAGGAAATATTAAACTAGCCTATTCATTTTACAATTGTCCAAATATTTGATGAAGCACAAATGTTTGTATTTGTACTTCAATAAATGACCATATGATTATTCAATACAAAAAAGTTGATTTGAGTCTTTTGATGAATCAACTACAGTGAAAGTGAAACTACAGAAGAAGGAGGCCTTTCAGGCTTGGTTGGCCCAGGGGTCTCCCGAAACAGCAGACAGGTACCGGGAGGCCAGGAGGGCTGCAGCCACAGCGGTCGCCGAAGCAAAAACCCGGGTGTGGGAGGAGTTCGGGGAGGCCATGGAGAAGGACTTTTGGTTGGCCTCAAAGAAGTTCTGGCAGACCGTTCAGCGACTCAGAAAGGGAAAGCAGGGCTTAGCTCAGGCTGTACTCAGTCGGAGAGGAGAACTGCTGACCCAGACTGAGGATGGGGAGGCTCACCCATATCCTTGCAAGAGGTCGCCGAAGTAGTCAAACAGCTCTCCGGTGGCAAGGCGCCAGGTGTGGATGAAATTCGCCCTGAGATGTTGAAGGCTCTGGACATTGTGGGGCTGTCGTGGCTGACACGCCTATTCAATGTCGCGTGGGGGTCGGGTACAGTACCTGTGGCGTGGCGGACCGGGGTGGTGGTCCCCATTTTCAAAAAGGGGGACCGGAGGGTGTGCTCCAACTATCGGGGGATCACACGGCTCAGCCTCCCCGGGAAAGCTTATTCCAGGGTTCTGGACAGGAGGCTCCGGCCGATTGTCGAACCTCAGATTCAGGAGGAGCAATGTGGCTTCCGTCCTGGTCGTGGAACAGTGGACCAGCTTTTTACCCTTGCAGGGTTTCTGGGAGGGGCATGGGAGTTTGCTCATCCAGTCTACATGTGCTTTGTGGTCTTGGAGAAGGCTT
>OMOU01047837.1:3645-18377 GCA_900312585.1 Malacocephalus occidentalis
CCGCTCGAAAAACAAAGCCCTGGGAATGTCAGCTATGTAGGGCAGCAGCATCACCACACCTGTTGAGACAACCACACACACAGCCCTGCTAGGCACCGCCACATCTCAGGCCCCTCCCCAAGAATGGAACGGGTGCTGTGGCAGCGATCAAATAGTCTGGAGATATACATTTACATTTAGGGCATTACATTTAGGGCACGCTTTTATCCAACCCCTTGCCGGTAAACAGCAAGATAGCCAGGCTAAGATGCTACATAGTGCTAAGTAGTGCCAAGTCGTCATTTCACCTGCAAAACCTCTCAAAAGGGAGAATGAGAGACACTACGTCTGTTTTGAATGCAAGGGAAAGGCCTCCCATTTCCCTCCAGCGGAGGCTATACGTGTAGAAAGGAGGTTACTGCCGGGGAGATGACAGAGATTGTCCAAATCACTGCCAAGAGCCATGGTATTGAGGCTTCGCTGGCACCAGGTTACCATGAAGGTCATCCCATCACTCTCTCTGCCCGTCTCTCTCTCACACACACACACACACAGAGAGTAACTAAACTCAAAATGATTCTGCTTATCAATCAATCAAGAGTTGTATGCAATTTATAAACCCCGATGACAGCATTGTCTATTCGCGATTGACTGCAGTGAGACAACCAACTCTTTCTACTCTGCATCATATGTATGATGTGTGAACGTCCTGGTACAATGTCTCATAGTAGAACACGCAGCTGTTTTACAATGAAAGAAGAAACAGGTCTTCACCATGTGACCGGCGACAGTAAACATGAGACATTAACCAACACACACACACACACACACACACACACACACACTTAAGCCAAATTCAATCAATCAGCCTGTAGTCCGTCTGTCTAAACTTTGAAAGAGGATGTAGCATAGACGTGCTTGCACTGACGTGGGTGTGACTGGTTTATGCGTATATCTTCTGAAAGTTTGATAGGAAAGTATTACTTTTTAACCATTGTTTCCATTCTTCCTACTTTCTTGTATATCTGAGTAGCCGATTGTACGGACACCGGAGGTGTCGTGAGTGTAGTTATTATTTCTTATGGTCATATTTTAGCTTTTGTTTGCATTAAAATGACACGATTGTTGATTGTTCCTTACAAATAAATAACAAGGGCATACTGCGCGATGTGGATTAATACAGACGCTACCTTCCCATTGAATGTAACTTTAGTGAAGACAGTGTTGATACTCACTATCGCTGCGGGCGTCGGTGCGGAATAGCCTTTTGTCCGTCAGGGATTTACTTCAACGAATCCTTTTTTCCTGGGGTAACCCGTCCTAATCAATTTAGTAGTTAACTTAGATTCCGTGATTTGTTCCTTATTGTTCTCCGTCAATAACAACGCTTAGTTTATGTCTATCTGGTGGTGAACAGTGAACCTTTCAAAACGAAACGCCTGTCCGTACCGTATGACGGGAGATCGAGTCATCCACACAAACACCGTTTGCAGATCAGGTGGTCGCCATAATACAACGGTAGCGGCTGGTTACAAGAAAGTGAACAGCGGCTCTGGGATCAGTGCCGGGGGGGAGTCCCGACGTTGCCTCACAGACGCTTCTGTCATTGGTCAATTTCCGTTTAAGGCGTCACTAAGTAATTCTATTGGCTCTTTGAGTTGTCAATCACTGTACTCTTGGCAAGCGACATGTCTTTCACAGGCATGAACAAACTTGCGCCAAATGTAGTTCAGGAAACACGCGGCCATATATTTTGATACATAATATGGTGTTGTGCTTTAAAGTTAAAACGAATTAATATAAACAATGTATAGCGTTCATTGAAAGCCATCGGAATAGTGCAAATGAATGTGAATTGGTATAAACCACGCAACCAGCGTCTGATGTTAATCAAACATCGTAAAGTGTTAATGAACGAACCCATCTCAGGTGTCTTTCAACGTGTGAGTTCAGTTGAACAGGTGAGTTCAGGTGCTTGTAGCAAAATGGTCCAATAGTTCCTCCTAGCGGTTAGGATGAGGATGGCATAAAGTTCAAGGAAAAAAGAAAGTTTCGACTAGTCCTGTTGAACGTGATTTATTGATGATGCTCAACCATAAGCAGGACATGTTTGAATGAATACTAATATTGTAAGCAATGCGATACGAACTATACGAAGCGCTAAATACATGTCGTAGTAGGACTATATATATCAGTTATGCGGTCTCGAAACATTGTTGGATGGAACATGTTGGATGGGGAAAATGTGACTTGCAATTGCACTACAAGGACCCGCTGTTCTCTTGTGGACAAAATAAGTGATGATTCCGCATTTGAACTTTATTGTGGGGTCATTGGCTGTAGCCTACAAGAAAAAATATATATTTTGGAATTACACACGCACGAACGCAAACGCACACACGCCTATTTTACCTTCTATTATTAAACGTCCCTTTTTCTTCTTTGCATCCTCTTCTTTCTAATCTTTCTCGTAATTATATAATACTAACTCTCACAAACTAGAGGAAATGTAGGCTGTTCTTTTTAAACTAGAATTGAAGATCAATTCACAACAGTGAATGGGATTTGTTTGTGGGATATCATATTATTTGTAGGATATAGTAGAAAATGTCGCGTATCTGACTTCTCTTGGCACTCTCCATTGGTGATATTAGAATAGCACCACCAGGTGTCGGAAGAGATCAAGTTATGAATGGCATGTTGTTGTTATGATGATTAGATATAATGTCAAATTGTTCGAATTGTTCGTCAAAATGTATCTGGTGTAGAAAATAACAATATAACATATATACATGCGCTTGACATGTGGATTTGATCACGGTCGTTGCTGGCAGTGGAGAATTGCAGATAACGGTTGCCAGAACAAGAAAAACACGGACATTCAGCAACCATAGATGGGTAAAATTGGGGAAATAAATAATAATTACAAATATAATTATCCATGGATCAAATATTTCCTATGCCTTTCACAATGTCCATGTCACAATCAAACATATAACATATTGTGATATAGATTCATGTCATTATAAAATATGTTTTATATTTACTAGTAGAAATGCACTGGTAAACCTTTTACCTTTAACCTTTTTCTGAACTACGTAAATAATGTTTTTTGCGATTTGTTTACTTTCTTGGCAAACTAGTACGCAGCTCCAGCGCTGCGGATTGTGGTGCGTTCCAGTTGTACTCGGAAGGCGCAATCTCAGCCTTCCAAGTCGGAAGTTTCAGATTGGTTTCAACCTTCCACCCCGAAAGTCGGTTCTGTGAATTATGTTGCACCGGGGTTGACCGTGGTCAAGTTTACTCGGGGCTCGGAGAGATTCTTCCGACTTTCCGAGATGGAATTCGGACCCCAGGGGGGGGCGTTCCCCCGAAACTTCCGACGTGGATGTTGGAAATTCCAACGTCCGACTACAACTGGAATGTACCACTTGTACCGAGAAGAGGCTACTCGTCGGTGCGGGTGGGAGATGGGCTGAGTGAGGAGGGCGCCCTGCGTTGAAACACACACGAAAACACGGCGTACCGTTGCCATTGTCTTTCACCTCCCACTCCCAACACACTAACACGGCATTGATGGTAATGTATGCGAGGAAACAACCGAGACTCGGCGATGGGTAAACATATTTTTATTTTTTAAAATATGACTTATATTCCAGATTTGCTTTTCCTCTGATCTAGATGCGCGTCCGTTGACAATCCGCCATTTTTTTTATTGAAACCAAAATAAGTGTCTCGGAACTTACGCGTTGCGCTGCCGCCGCATTTGTAACATCTGTGTATTCATATGACCCGTTTCCTCGTATCCATACGTAACATTTTTGTGTATTTCTTTGCAGGTGCGACCGAAGAGATCCCCAGCCCTACCAGGTAGGTGTTAGCTCCCTTGCTAGCTAAACGGCTAGCGACAAACGAGATTAAAATGGACACTCTAACGCAGGCTCCTTCCCGGGGAGCAGCGCAGGCCCCGCACAGTGCGGAAAATACACCCCGAGAAGGCTTCACACGAACCCTCGGTCGGGCCTGAGGTGTCTGCTACTGTAATAATTGGTAGGAGGATATACCACTATCCGTCGAATCCAGCGCTTTTGCGAAGACACGGACTAGTTTATATTTAAGCTCCGAGCTAACCAACCAGCCCGTTAACGTTAGCTTGCCAGTTAGCTGGACCGACTGGGCCTAGTACGAAATATATCATAAGAACCGAGGGAATATCCAACATAGGATCATCAAATATATTCTTGGTACATGATTTAGGGTTCAGGGATTAGATATTTTGAAGAAAAGGCAGCATTGGCCGTCGTAATAAATCTGTCTGACCCAATTAAACTGGGCTGTTAAATCCCCTAGAATATCGATATTCCACGCATACATCATCATGCCACCAGTTAGCATACCTTTAAAATTGATGGTCAGCACCATCGTAACCCATAGTATGCTCGGTTCACCCACAACATAAAGAGCCATATGAACACACTGTCATGTGATGGTAAGCCCACAGCACAAACTGATGTCAGATGCTTTGAATATTGTGCCACAGGGAATCCTGATGTCATTATTAACACATGAAAATATATTGTGTGGGGGGGGGGTATTCAATTTTGTGTCTGCAGACTCTCAAGTACCCATCCAAGAGCCATCCAGGGGGGGACCACCGCCACGAGAAAATGCGTGACACCGCCGACATCACTCCTCCCTGTAAAATGCTGCGGCGGTCAGACAGCCCAGAGAATAAACACATGGACACCACCGGCCACAGTAGAGCGAAGACGGTCCACATGCACCGTGGCCGAGACCGGGATGGAGGTGAGAATAACGGCAGTCACTGGTCATAAGTCACCCAGCCAGAGATGGACACTAACAACTGCAATTGCTGCTAAGTCTATTAGCAGGAAACTGTTAAAAGTGATACTGAAATGAAATTTTCCATGAGATGGCTGTATCAGATCTCTTAATTTAGTGGTTTTCTCTTGGTGTTTCCTGATTACATAAATACCTTTTTTATTCACGCTTTACTGTTAGGGTATGGGTTATTATATTGTTTTTCTGACAGAGGGGTCGATGTCAGTGTATTTTTGTTAACGTTTGTTTTTAATATCTTGTTTGCAAACTGCATTGGAATAATGGTCCGTGCTCATTCATTGACACATCTTAACAGTTGGAAAGCTTGCATTTGTAAAGGTAACTGACAGCTAAAACATTTGAAGCTAATGGAAGGATGAGTTATACGTGGATGACAATATTAAACCTGCTTTAATCATCCATCATTCAAAATAGTTTCATAAAACAGTGGCTGCTTTGCAGAGATTTAATAATAATAATAACATAAATACTAGCAGTATTCATGGCATGAATATTAATCAACGGCAATGGATGCCAAACAATGTTTGATGCTTGGAATACAATTAAACACATTCCTCTCTTGATGATTGCTAGATACATGTAGGCTGGAGTTGAAATAATAACGTAACCACCTTTATCCGGCTTTATCCCTTCAATCCTTCAACATACCAGGTAGATGTTCGATACCATTACTTAACAAGCAAGTGTTGCCTCAACACTACCACAACATGCTTTTTATAGTCAGCCGTTTTATAATGTAAACACATTGAAAGAAGCAATGTAGTTGTCTATAGGAGCAGTGCATTAACTACGCCTCTGGTTTGACCAGGCACGCTGGCAATCGTCACCAGAATATCTCTATCATATATATCTCCCATTTTCAGGCTAGTGTAGGTTGTTGCTGTCACTTTCACAGCATTGTTGTCTCTAAGCTCAGAGTTGTCACGTTAGATGGTGTCCAATACGAGAGAGTTGTGTTGGAGCTCTGTTTTGTAGTGTTTTGGGCGAGCAAGCATTCACGTTCGGCAGATCATTAATGCACGGTGAAAATTTGGGAGCATTTGCAGACGACAGACCCAGGGCCCCGTGCTAATGTGATAAACTTGGGCTGTCCTGGTAATTTAAACCATAATAGTTTAGTAGGCGCTGTGGAAACAAAAACTGCAATTACACCGATGGTGTGTGGGCCCCGCTAGTGTTATTATTGCTAAGAATGTTATACCCCCTACTCTTATCTGACTAAAATGAACTGGTAGCTGTTCATTTTATGCCATAAATTTGGATGATTTTAGACCTGGGCCACAGCAATGGCCAGTAAATCACTAGTATAGAATGGAGATTTCTTACGAAGCGACGAGGCAGCTGCTTCTGTTGGCCTGCGTGTATTTCATAACATGTGATCAACCAACAAGGGAACGCTGGAGCTGTATCTGTTAACATTGAACAGTTCCTATAAGAGGGTTTCTCATATGATCACGTTACTTATTTACCTCAGTTAAGCAGAGTGTTTGGTTAAGGGATATGATTGTTGTGATATGTTGAGACTTAAGGCCCTGGAATAGCTTCAGCTTTGGAGTCACTGGTTCTTCTGCATCCAACCAAATCCAGCCACCAACATAAACAATAAAAGGGAATCGTTCTTGTATTTACCTGAAAATATGTTCCTAGGACCGAACCCCGAATAATTGGATATTATTACGGGCATCTTTGTACTTGTACATGTTCATTGTAAAGTGCATCACACCCAAAAAATGCATCTGACAAGACAGTCCTAGCCTCTATCATTACTAGCGGATGTTTTTTTTTTTATGGTTCTCACTGTGACGACCTGTTCTTGAATGGGATATTAGAATATGGTGATTGTCACACCAGACAACATTAAGCGAAAACTAGGGCTGTACAATATGGTAAACAAAATCAATGTTGCGATATTGCCATGATTAGTTTGAACTAGTCATTTTCACAGAAAAACTATTAAAATCATATTGATGTGGCATTTGTTGGTGTCTGTACCAAAGAAACATGCTCTTTTACATCTGGAACTGATTATTTAGAACTGATTTGTTCAGCCCTACTAAATGAAGCATATAAACGCACACACAATTGATAAAGATGAAGAAACAGAAAATAATTTGCGACTTATGTTGGATATTTGTATTGTTGCTGGCAGGGATGTTATAAGGGAAATAAATATCCGGTGAAGAAGTTTGTATTGTATTTGTATTGAAGGATGTAGCTCTCGATACACCTGGTCCATTCTAAATACAATACAGGTGTAAAGTGTCAATGCTTAGCTCAGTGGTTTGTTTGAGACAAGTAGTTTGTAAGTCTCGCTGTAACAGTGAATATTTGTTAGACTAGTTATTTGTCACCCACCTTCAGTCTGAACGGGTGAAAGATCAGCAATACTCAAAGTAGAATAAGTTGGCTACAGAGTCAATCTTTTGAATTATTAACATGGTTTCTGTATTGAGTTTTGAATCTGCCATCTGTAAATCGTGCTGCAGTCAGGTGCTTTTGGGATACATATGACTGAAGCCGATAATCAATGTAAAGTATGCTGTATAACCAGTTTACGTAGGCCTGCATGAAATTATAGATTGTTAAATCTAACCATGTAATATATTTTCATATCTTTTGCAGACTGCTTTTCTTCAGCCCATGCTAGACAAAGCATTATGTGCTTGTGTTTAGAAAATGCAATTGCAAACCAAAGCTTGCAATGGCTTTAGATATAAGGGAGATGGTTATTGACAAAAGGCAGACATACGACACACTAGCACTTTTGCATACCATTAAAATGGTGTGTTTAAATATCATCAGGGTAATTGTCAATATTCAGATATTGTTGTTGGACAAAGACAATGGTTTAGTTGGTATCATTTAAAGTTATTTCTGAATAGTTGTGTCACACATTAAATATAGAGTCTTTGAAATGGATGCATACCTCAAGTTGTGTTCTCTGGGCTGCATTAGCATTACCTCCTTCACTGCATCTTGTGCATGTATTGATAATGAAATAGTGTAATGAAGAAAGCGCACTACACTCTTGCTGAAATAACCAGCGCAGGTGTGTGGATCGAACCCAGTTCAGGGGGGTTGGTGCTTTGATGGGTTATCTACTTTATATATACTGCTTCTCCTCTGTTTTTGTATCTAACGCAGCACCAAGTGAACCAAGTGTCTTTGTTTTACATCCATAGCACAAATACTTCTCCGCACTGGAGCTTAGACTGGAGTTCTTGTGATGATAACATGTTTTACAAGTAATCACAACATGCCTCTATGCCAAGTACTTCATAGTAGCGTTGTCATAATAATTACATTTCCACTGTTTCTAGAGGACAGAGAACTTGTTTCACTTGCTCTTAGCCGCGTTACCGTTCGTGGTCACTGTTCAATAATGTAGCAACAGTAGGCTGTTGTCACGGGATTCTTCTCATGCTAACCATTTAATGATGAAAAAGCTTTTACTGGAAATGGTGCCCAATACTGGTGAACTCTAGTTATATTCTAATATTACAGTTTTGTTACTGTGACTTATTTGCTTTGGAAGCACATTGTTTATTTGCAAGTTTACAATACCAGATTTTATGAGCAGATGCAGATATTGGGCAATATCACTATTATAGAAGTGCTTCTACCCAGCAGTTTCACTTGGAAGCCCAGTCTCCTGGGCTGGTATCAGAATCAGAAACTGCTTTATTGCCTTGGTTTTGCAAACAAGGAATTTGCTTTTGGGCAATTGGTGCCTAACATTGAACATTATACAGTAAAAACAAAATGCACAAAAATAAGAAATAAAAAGGTGCAATTGAAAGAAAAGATCTGTGTTAATGTAACATAGTAATGTCCTTGGGGGTTGTGAGTCAGAGTTAAACGTTAATATAACATGTAGCATAGTGTCCATAGGGGGTGGGTGAGGATCAGTGGGGGTCCCGGGTCTTGTTAATAAGGCCAGTTGCTGCGGGGAAGAAGCTTGTGGTGTGTTAACCTTCTCAGCAGAGCCATTGACACACTTCAGCCTGCCCTTTTCCTTGGCAGTGGCAGCAGTGTACCTGATGGTGATGGAGGAGTTGTGGATGGACTCAATGATTGCGTTGTAGAAGTGCACCATCATTGTCTTCGGCAGGTTGAACTTCTTTAGCTGCTGCAGAAAGTACATCCTCTGCTGAGGGTTTTTGGTGATGTTCAGCTCCCACTTGAGGTCCCGGGTGATGAGTGTGTCTAGGAAATGAAAGGAATCCAGTGTCAACTGAGAAAGACTGGGTGATGGTGGGCGGGTGTGGCTGGGTTCTTCCGTTAGTCTACTACCATCTCCACTGTCTCGAACGTTGAGCTCCGAGTTGTTCTGACCGCACCAGGTCACCAGATGGTCAATCTCTCACCTGTCGGCGGACTCATCCCCACCAGAGATTAGCCAAATGTGGGTGGGTTGTCCACGAACTTCAGGAGCTTGACAGACTGAATAAACACCTCTAGACACACATTGGACTCGTACCGGTGCACGTGTCGTCGGTTCACCACGGCACAACTCTAATGCAGAGCATGAATAGAACTGAAAAAATGACAAACTGCAAAGTAGATTTTACTATGATTACTTGTTATTACACCACCACAGCAACCCAATGCTTCTCTGACATTCTGTTTTGATCTTGGCATTTTTTTAGTGGGTGGTCATAATTGTAAATGTATTGTAAACAATGCATTACGGCACAATGACAAAGGCTTGTGACGACTTGGGAAATAATTTTAAAAAAAACAATGGATGGAATCAATATGTTGAGCTTGTGCATCTTGTTTGCTGACACAAAAGCCTTATACTCATGCCACTAGTCATTACTTGACCTGTTTAGATTAATCTCCATGATTTCCGTTTGTTAATTGAAATGGCAAAATACTAATATGCAGCAGGCCACTTTGTACTGAAGGCTATATAAGCAGTATTTATATCTATACGAATCAGAGTCAAACATAACCACTAGACTTGCCCCCAGATTATTTATTTATGTGTAGGAGTATGCTCTCCAGGTTATTGGTAGGAAGCCTTTTGTTTTGAGTTCTAATGGTTTGGTCTGACATACTGTTAGGTCTTGTATCTTGGAGGTCTTTCTGTTGTGGCATGATTCATAACGAATGTCTTTTCTCAGGACAAAGCTTGGCTTTAAATGACTCTTTACTCCGTTTACCTGTATGGCGGGGTCTGTTTCTTCTAAACCCAAAAGGCTCATGTGGTCGAGTGGCGTTTACCAAAGTGACAGGTGCAGGTGTGTGCGTGCGTGTGTGCGTGCGCGCACGCGCATCTACAGCGCAATGTTGTGGCACAGACCGTGGACAGTACATATCACAAACTGCACATCACGCTGGCTCTAAACACTGTTCTCAATTTGACACGGCAACAAAGAATTCTTAGTAGTGTATGTAAGGAGATTATTTGTTGAAGGATTTGCTTTCCTGTAAATTGGTTTCAAGCTATTTATGCAAAGCTATGGGGGGGTGGGTGTGGCATCGTTTCTTTTTACTGGGGGCTTCCAAAAAGTTTAGCAATGATGTTGTTTAGGTACTTGTATTTAACATAGGGCTTGGCTACTGCTATGATGTGTTCAAAACGGGCCGAATGTGTGGTCTCTGCTATTGCTGCTGTCTGCTGCTCACCCAAACATCTTCACACGTGACACTGCTGCTCTTCCTTGGGCCCTCAGCATTACCCCCCCGTGCAGTGCCTGTTCCGTGCCTGCTTGTTACCGGCCGATTGCATGCAGCTTTCTCCAGAACCAGTCATCCAAAAAAGTCACACCCAATACGCTCGGAATTACCTTGGGTCCTCTGCAATAAACCTGCCAAGTGTGAAGTCAGTTGTATGAACGGTTGTCGTGAACATTGAATTGCAGACATGCATGCCATACAGACTCCTTCCATTCTGGTTAGATTTCCACACTGATGGAATCCTTAAAATGTGTTGTTTAAGCACTCATTGTCCCTGTAGCAATACTGCATGAAACAAAGCCACGCTTACAGCACAGTCTTCTTTTTTCTTTTTTTTCCCCAGTTTGGTAACATTTATGCTTTTCGTATTCTCCCAGGGACCAGTTTTTCTCCACAGGAAAACAACCACAGCTCTCTGCACAGCTCCAACCATTCTAACCCCAGCAAGACGTCAGACACCGTAAGTGCTCTTAATGTTTCTTTGTAGCAATACTCTGATACTGATTGCCCATCTTCTTCTGCATTTAAAATCACAATGACTTCCAATTGTGATCTTCTTCTTCTTCTTTGAGTCTTTGGGTATTTATGAGCTGTGAGTTTTGGCCTCAGCTTTCTCAATAATTATTGTAATCAAAATATAATTGGAGGCTGACGGAATGAGGTGTATATATGGCGGCAATTTTTACCCTCTTTGTAAGTGCTGACCGTAACGTTAACATCATTTTAAACACACTGTCAACATATTAGCCGTATTAGCTTTGTTCGCAATTGTGTTTCAGTCTGAACATTTCATTCTAAACTCAAGCTCCATAGTCCAAATTGTATTAAAAAGCACTTCAAAATGTGCTTTGTTAATTGGGAAATTGATGATACAAGTGTAGACACAAATACGGTCAGCGGATGGCTGTGTGATTTTATTTGTTGAATGACAAATCTGTATGTGCAGGTTGCAGGTTGGATAAGATATTTGGAAATTGGGGTATCTACCAATGGGTCGGTGTTGGCCTTTTATCAGAACCATCTTCAGCGCGTTCACATAGATAATTATTTATTGCATTTCTTTGTTCTGATTTGGTAATTTTGTGTTATGTCTTCTCTTTGCTATAGTTTTTGTTGAGCAGGCGGATAATGCCTCTATGGTTTTAGTTGATTAGTTGGTTTTGGTTTTAGTCTGAACGGTTTACCGGGGTTGTAAATGATTCTGTTTCTGATATGCCCCTTCTGATGATGTACTAGTTTGACACCTGTCACAGGCTTGTTAGAAGGGGTGTGTCTCCCTCCCATCCGCAAAGATGCAATACACCTCTGGATATGATAACTACACATAAAAGATAGGATCATGATTCGCAATGCTTTGATCGCCTGATTTGATGTTTAACATCTGTGTTTTAACTTTGGTCACTTTTTGAATTTATTTCAAATGTTTGTTTTAAAATTGGTTTGGAAGCTTGAATAAGAAAATGTCCTTTGTGTCCATCATTTGTGACCTTGCCTGACATTCCCTAGTAACAGTGAAGTTTTTGGCTCAGATAGGATGGCAGCTTCTCTATTGGATATCTCTCTTACATCTTGAATTGCAATCTCTTGCATCAGAACCTTTTGCACGCACGCACGCGCACGCACACACACACACGCGGGGGGCAACCATTCCACACATATACTCCCCTCTGCAGCGTCAGCCTCTTGATCACCGCATGAATTGAAACGCCCTACTTTGCTTAAATGTTTGTTTTCCTGTTTCCCCAACAGCATTATGAGCCTGGAGATGACTGGTCAGAGCACATCAGCTCCTCTGGGAAGAAGTACTACTACAACTGCAGGACAGAGGTGTCCCAGTGGGAGAAACCCAAAGACTGGTTGGAGAGGTAGCAGCCTTTGTCTGTGCCATGACTTGGTTCACCATCGTGGCCAATCTCAACCAAGATAATCCTGAGTATACTCAATCAAGTTTCACACGTGTGCATTCAATTGTTTTTGCTAAGTCGGTCGGTTTTGTGTTCGGTCCCACAGAGAGCAGAGGCAAAAAGAGCCGGCAAAGACCACGGTTGTCAACACGTTCCCCAAAGACCGGGACTACAGGCGGGAGGCCATGCAGGCCTCAGCGGCCGCTGGCTACGCAATTGCTAGTAAGGACTTTTCATTTGTTGTGTGTTGCTGAACTGAAGAGTCATTGGGTGGTCAATGATGAATGTTGTTAAGCTGATGTGTGGCTGATGCTTGTGTACAAACTGCTTACCAAACTACTTGGACTAAACCTGGCCCTACGTAGCGCCTGCCACTGCATTATAACAAGCAATAGCTCTTAGCGTTGTGAACAGGTGCGATCGTAGCCTGTAGAAAATAGGACTCACTGAACCCATTTACCCATTTACTCTAGGCCGTATTCTGTCAAATCACATCAGTAGTCGTATTTAACTTGATAACTTGATAACCTCTATTGTCACATTTTTGTTACTACCTTTGCACTTCTGGTTGGATGCTAACTGCATTTTGTTGTACTCTGTGCAATGACTAAAGTTGAATCTAATCTAATCTATAAAAAAAACGGAAACAATCCTGAAACGAACTGTCTGTGGTAGGACATTTCTGCATTGTATGCAAGGGATATCATTTGTGTTGGCTTTGGAAGATGTTGGCTTATGCTGTTATGCTTACACTTTGTAATCATGTTTGTTAATGCTGCCTCTGTTGTCTAGTGTAGTTGAGATGCAATGGAGCTGTATTAGAAGAAACATGCTACCTTTTGGTGTGAATTATAGAAGCCTTTGGCGCTATTTAGTGCTGCCTAGTTGGCAAAACGTGTGGATTATTAGCAGTGTCCAACTGTTGACCGGCCAACGTTTGCAATGCAGCCATTATGTTTGTTAAAAATGATCAGACATTAAGAGAATAACATCGAATTGAGTGCAGCCACAGCCCGATGAAGGGTGAAGAGCTGAAGAGGTGATGGCTGGAGTTAAAAATTGGCAGAGACATTGCTGGAAAGAATGTGTGTGCTTTTAACAGCGCCCCCTCCATCGCCATTTTTTTATTTGCAATGTCTGTACTTAATTGTTACGAAGTACGAAGATGTTACGTGGATGGCTCCTTGATATGTAATTGACCACTTAAAAGCAGCTTACGTTTTATCCTGTTCACTTAAATGTTATGTCTGTGCGTTAAAACACTTTATTTGCTTGGCCAAACAACTCCCTGCACAGAGGGTGAAACATTCAGAAAGGATTTAATTACAATATCATGGTTTCCGCGGGGTCTTAAAAAGTCTTAAGGCCTTTTAAAGTCTTACATTTGTAAAACTATTTGTTCTAGGTCTTAATAATTGCAAACAGCTCTTAATTGTCCTACACATTGATGTAACGCTACCTGAAATGCTCCCGCAGCGCTTTAGAATGGTTTATTATTTCTTTTCCGTGTTGTAGTTCTGTCTTTCGCTCGTCCAAATATAATTCCCTGTATTACGACTACAAAACCCGGCAGCCCAACATGCAACTACTTGCAGCCAATCAGCTTTCGTGTTATTGGCGTGTGTCTCCTTTTCCGCAGTCATGGGGAAATGCAAATTTAGCGATAGTTGGTTTGAAAAAAATTAATTCAGGGCTTGGTTAAAGCCAGTCGCTAACAATGTATTTGAAGCCTACTGCTTCTTATGCAAGAAAACTCTTAAACTTGGGACGTTGGGTGTACGGGCGCTGGAGTCCCATGCCAAAAGCGAGAACCATCTCACTGCTGTGAAGGGTCTCCGGCAAACGACAGCCATTGGCCAGTTTTTCAGCCCCGGACCCAGCACTAGTAGCTCCACTAGCAGCACGACTACCTCCAGACTTTGTATGTTTTTTTTCTGTAGTTCAATGCATCTCACCTGTGTTCAGCACTTGGTTCATTTGATTATATTAATTTACTTTGCAAGTATTCTTGTGACTGCGTTTTCTTTGTATGTTTTATTACGTTGTGATATAGGTCTTAGATTTAATTCATAATGGTCTTAAAAAGGTCTTAAAAAGTCTTACATTTGACATTTGAAACCTGCAGAAACCCTGATGAAGGTTGAGTCAAAATAAGACAAATACGGAACTAAGTCATCCATAACTCGCCACTGCCTCGATACGTAGCTGAGCATGGGCAACTTGCCATGACAACGATGTAAACGGTACACGGATTGCATTTATATGGCGTTTTTATTATCCAAGGCGACTTGGACAGGATCG
>OMOU01047842.1:0-14725 GCA_900312585.1 Malacocephalus occidentalis
TCTTGGGGTCTTGTTCACGAGTGAGGGTAAAATGGAGCGGGAGTTGGACAAACGGATTGGTGCGGCGTTTGCAGTAATGCAGGCGCTGTACTGGTCCGTCGTGGTGAAGAAGGAGCTGAGCCGGAAGGCGAAGCTCTCGATTTACCGGTCCATCTACGTTCCAACCCTCACCTATGGTCACGAGCTATGGGTAGTGACCGAAAGAACGAGATCGCGGATACAAGCGGCCAAAATGAGGTTCCTCCGGAGGGTGGCTGGGCTAGCCTTAGAGATAAGGCGAGGAGCTCAGATATCCGGAGGGAGGTCGGAGTATAGCCGCTGCTCCTTCGCATCGAAAGGAGTCAGTTGAGGTGGTTCGGGCATCTGACCAGGATGCCCCCCGGGCGCCTCCCTTTAGAGGTTTTCCGGGCATGTCCGACTGGGAGGAGACACCGGGGCAGACCGAGAACCCGCTGGAGGGATTATATATCTCATCTGGCCTGGGAACGCCTCGGGATCCCCCAGGAGGAACTAGAAAGCGTTGCTGGGGAGAAGGGCACCTGGAGAGCCCTGCTTAGCCTGCTGCCTCCGCGACTCGGCCCCGGATAAGCGGAGGAGAATGGATGGAATGGATCAAATGTAAAATTTTTCCTGTGCAATATAGTTTTCCCTGTTTTCTAATATTGTAATATTAGCTACTGTAGCATTCCTCTTTGCCACAATGCCACATAAAGTGGCGTAGTTCAGTGGTCCTCCAAGGACACAGGCAGGTTTGTGGTGAAAAGTTTGGTTTCCTGCAAAGTATGATGAAAATGGCAGACGGAGCAAACGGTACTTGGCTAGCATGGTAGTGCTCTCTGAGTGTCCCTGTGATGCATTGATTGCCCAATGCACCACATGCGTGCATCCCCACCCCCACCAGACTAACTGGGCCAGGTGAGGCCAATCACCAAACACACACTCCCACATAAGCCCAACACTGAATTGAAGTTGGGGAAAATCATCAAAATTACACCTGAACGGGGACAACACCTCCCTCAATATGAGATAGTCCATAAGCGCTCCAATTTTTTCCAAAGTCATCCCTGAATCCCCACAGATCGTGCTGACGTAACTAGCTTTTGGTCTACTGTGTCAGCCTTGGGTTGACTTCCAGAGGAGTAGTTTGCTGCAGGGTTGACTTCCAGAGGAGTAGTTTGCTGCAGGGTTGACAGCTGCGGTAGCAGTGGGCTGCGAATTCAAGCCTACGCCTTTGCAGAATTGCAGAAACTTTTTCCATTCCAAGATAGAGTGTGGAATTTGGAACCATGTCCTTCCAGGTTACTGATTGGGCCTTCTGGAGTAGTCTGGTGTAGGCTTCATCCAATTCTCTTTCCTCATTTTCATGGAGTGTCCAGGTCTCAGACCCATAGAGCAAAACCGTTTCAACACCGGCCCTGACTCGGTTTTTGACTAATCATTCCAGGCTGGAATTCCAGACTTTCTGTAGTAAGTTGCAGGCAGAGAAGGCAAGGGCTTTGCGAACTTTGATATTGTATTCACTGGAGGAAGGAGATCATTGGATCTGGTTTTCAGTTGGGGTTTGTTGTCAATGAGTTGTGGTGAGGGGTAGATGGTCTTCAACAGTTCTGGTGACTGCAAATTCCTCTGGAACTGGTGCTGTACCCAAAAGTGTGTGTGTGTGTGTGTGTCCCCGTCCGGGGTAACACGCGCTGCCTGGCGTTGATGCTTGTTCGCCGGGGAGGACGATGTGTGTGTGTGTGAGTGCTGCCCGGCTTTGGGGCCTCTTCGCCGGGGGGTACGATGTGTGTGTGTGTCCCGGGGTAATGCGCTCTGTCCGGCGTTGATGCCTGTTTGCTGGGGGGACGATGTGTGTGTGTGTCTGAGTGCTGCCCGGCTTTGCGGCCTCTTCGCCGGGGGGACGATGTGTGGGTGTGTCCCCCTGTCTGGGGTAACGCACGCATTCTTGGTGGGGCCATTGTGTTAAGGTAGGCTGTGGCAGCTTCCCTATTGGCTTTGACTAGATTAGAATACTGTTGATTGGTGGACATTTCTGGAGATTCTGCAGAAAGAGCATCATAACGGTTTTTTACTTCGACCAGGTACTCTTAGTAGATGTTGGGCTGCTGAACAAGGCTCCAGTCATGCTTTTTGGTTAGTAGGTGCTGGTTTCTTGGGGGCCCTCAAGCTAAGCTTGATATGCATGAAAACAGTGATCAGAGTTTATATCCACGGTGTCGTATGCTTGGGCATTGTGTACACTGTTCATCCATTTCTCGTTGAGGATGTAGTCAAGCTGGTAGGTGTTGCCAGATGAGTGCCGCCATGTCCAGATTTTTCCTGCCTTCTATTGAAATCTGCAATTTGCTGGAAAAAAATTTATTCTCCCTGCAAATTTGGTGCAGATGCCACTCGTTCCGGTTTCGGCTGGTGGATTTCGCCAGAGCAAACTTCTTGGCCAATTCTGGTGTTAAAGTCACCGGGATTGGCCAAAAAAAAAAAAGGGTCTCATAAAACTCATCATTGGTGGGAGAATCGCAGACTAGCAGACTATCACAGATATAGCTGGATTGCCACAGAGTTGTAGAACTAGAATGCGATGATTGACTAGAATGGTGTCACTAAGGTAACGTATGGCTCTGGGACTAAGTAGAGCTCTCACTTCCCCATAAGCCTTCTATTGCTCCTTTCTCAAGTTAAATTTTCTTCTGGTTTCTTTCAGTCCGACTTGTTTGTCTTCTTCCTGGTGTGCTCCCCATGTGTTTGATTTGTATTTGTTTAGTTATTGTCTTAGTTTATCTGTTCATTGTTCTGGTTTGTAGTTGTATGATCTGGTGTTTTATTGTGTCAATTCATTGTTTTGTCTGTCTGCCATTTTGTAGTCTGTTCTTTTTCCCTGCCCTTGATCGTTGTCTGCTGTCACTTCGCTCGTTAGTTCCCTATTGGCTTGTGTAACGCCTCAAACGAAAAACACTCCTGCCTGGGGCGTCATATCAACTTAACTTGGTAGACCTAATGGGCTACATCACATCCTAACTGATGTGACTTGATAAATGCATACATCTCCCAAACACAGCTTGACATTAAACTGGTTACTGTCACTCTAATGTCTAAATTAGTCGTGTAGGCCGATTCTCAAAACAATAAGCCACAAAAAGCACTACCCCCAATAACAATATCACCAATCACATCCTTTTTTCACATCCTTTTTTCACATTCAGACCAATTTCACTGATGGTTCGCTGGTTACAAATAATGGTTTACACTGAAAAAAAGTATTCTCTTATGCACACTGGGAAATACGATACCACAAAAAAACTAACTCCATGAGACTTTGTCGTTCCATTTGAACTGACTTAAATAAGTGTGGGGATGTACAATTCACTAAGCACTGTTACCTTGTATCAAGTCAAGCCACTTTTAAAGCAACTAAACTGGACTAGGTTCAAAAGTTTACACAGGTATATTAATAAACCTGGGTTGATTTATTTTGTACATAGTGGTTAGTGGCTTTATGAGTTTTACAACTTTTTAATGAGCCACATACCGAATACAGGATGTGTCTCCACACCCATATTTCCATCAAACCCACAAAGCCTGTACATGCGGTCAGAATGGGCCAACAAGACATGCTTGAGTACAGATACGAATATGCAATAAACTCACGTTGGGCTCGCCACAACACAGCAATGATTGAAAGTGCCTGTGCATCCCTCCGTGTCATTATTCAATCCATTCTGTGTGTACACGAACACAAACAGACACACCTGCCTTAAAAGTAAAGGCAATTTTATGAGCTGGAGAAATACAAATATGCACTACAAAGCCGCTGATAACAGGCCGTGTCAGAGGTAGGTGTGCACCCTTTTGGAAATCTGAAGTTGTCTACGCCCCAAAGACAAACATTCCATATTTTTTTCCCCATCTCAACAAGGTGGCGGTTATACAGACCGGAAAATGGGCAGGGAGATTTTCTTATCTTGTTTTTGGTAGTATAAAAGCCTGGGTTCAAGTGAAACTGTGATGTCACACTTTGAGTTTGACGGGACGTGCACCCCAAGCTGCAGCAGGTGAGGTGCTGTGTTTACGGTTGGAGAAGCCTTGACCGACACGGTGCTTGCTTGCTTGTTTGTTTGTTTTTTTGTTTGTTTGTTTGTTTGTCTGAGGGTCTTGTCCTCTCCTGTCTCCAGGGATGTCCTACCAGCTCAACGTGATCAACTCCCAGCCCCAGGTCTCTGTCACCAGCTACTCGGTGACCTCGGGCTCCTCCAACTGGAGCTCCAATGTCTGTGACTGCTGCGAAGACTGTGGAATATGTACTTTTTTTTCTTTTTTAATGTGTGTGTGTGTGTGTGTGCGTGTGTGTGCGTGTAAACTCAAATTCCTGTGAAAGTAGACACTTCAATCAATTGCCATCGATTGCCATTGCCAGACATGGAATATGCGTGCCACTGCTGTGAACATGTTTTCGTAAAACATATCCAAGTAAAGTACAGACCAACAGTGAGGTGTGTGTGTGTGCGCGTGTGTGTGTGTGTGTGTGCGTGTGTGTGGGGCCTCCTCTCTCCCCGACCAGGTCTTTGTGCCACCTTCGTGCCTTGCATCCTGGCCTGCAAAGTGGCGCAGGACAATGGGGACAGCTGCTGCGTGCCCTTCCTCCCCGGAGCCATGATTGCGCTGAGGACCAGCATCCGCGGCCGATACCGCATCAGCGTAAGCACTTGGTCCTGACACATGAGCGTGACACGCCCTGCGCATAACCATGAGCATAGTTGAATTGACACACACACGCACGCACGCACGCACGCACGCACACACACACACACCTCACTGTTGGTCTGTACTTTACTTGGATATGTTTTACGAAAACATGTTCACAGCATAGTTTGCGTGTGTGCGGTCATCCATTTTGATATTCTTTTTACGTCTACAAAATTCTTATTACGGTTCCCTAATTTCTGCCGTGAGCCTAATTTCCCATCCGGGATGAGATGATTTTTCCACGGCCAGTGAGAGACATAGGGTTTAGGCATCTTGCTCAAGGCGGTGTCTACAGGTCGACCATTGCAGCTGGAACCCTGTACCTTTAGTCTGGGAACGCCCCACACCTACGCAGACGCATACGAGCCCTTTTCCTCTGGATTGTACGTTTGTCTGAGGGTGGCGGACGTTAAGCTCGTGTTTCTCTGCCGCCTCTCTCCCCAGGGCTCAGTGTGCGATGACTGGGTGGTGATGATGTGCCTGCCCTTCTGTGGACTGTGCCAGATTGCACGGGAGCAGAAGATGAGAGGATGATTCAACACAACAGATCCAAAGTTACCTTGCTATTCTTAGTAACAGGGCAGAAGTGCTTGAATGGGAATGTTCTCCTTGTCCAGAAAGCATTTATGTTCATGAAACAAATCCATTCATGCACTGCAAATAATCAATGTTCTTTTGTGAGTCATCCTATTTGGGCAAATACAATCAAAAAATCTTTAGAGAATGTTAAGAATGTTAATATCATTAATGTTATTTTTTAAGCAGCAATTGTATTTATTCTGGACTGTTGGATTATTTCTTCAGATACAAAGCTGTGTTTGCAGAATAGAAACATGGAAACGATACACCCAACACAAACGTGAATAAATCAGCTGCGTAAGCATATGGTCTTGTGTCGTCACGGAGATCCTAAACACACAAACTGTTCTTCTCACTCCACCTTCACCCACACTGCTCTCCACCCCAGTGGAAGCCAAGCAGTGCTGGACGCACACGATATTGGACGATTTGTGCAGGTAAGAAGACCATGCTACACTCGTGTTTGTACATGCAATGTATTTTATGGATTATGGAGCCATGATTATGTAGAATGTACAGTACATTCCGATTTGAAACTATCAATGTATTAAATGCAGATGGTTGTTTAGCACATTGAGGCAATATCAATACACAATCATCACCCACCATGTCTCCGGTGCATTAAGCTCATAATCACAATCGTAATCAAATAAATAATGGGTAAATAACAAAAACTTAATTAAAAAAACAAAATGACCGACTTGGAGCACAGTATGATTGTTCAGAGAATCCTATTTCACATGACCATGCCTTGTGACAGGGGCTTGTCTCTGAAACAAAATAAATGTGCTCCACAGCATCCTGTGAGCCGCTAGTGAAGTGAAACAAAGGAGTCACACAAGGAAGTGAGTCGGTCTAATCCACATTCGGGTATCCATGGTATACAAGAAAAATGACTCATTCGCAACTGCATTATTAATATCTTCATATATTTTTGAGCAGAGCATAGTCACCACGTTCTGGATTTCTACATGCATAAATCACTGGCCAATATGAACATGAATATAAAATGCTCTGCATTGCATAGAATGGCTGATTGTGATTTCTATTATATTTGAACCAGACTGGTTTGGCAAAAAGGTATTTTCCGCTCTTTTTAATTAGTACATTTTAGTACATTATATCACTCAGGCCAGTGTATATAATTAATGTTTATTCATGATTATAAGATATGATTGTTATTAACCATATATCTCAATCCATGGTAATATGAACGTTATCTTCATATTCACAGATAAATAAATATGTTTTGTGTTTTGTTCTTCTTTAGGTTCCAAGCCAAAACTAATCTCATCCACTTCAATTGAACTCAATATTGATCAAAATGTCTACTTCAACACACCAACTATTAATATTAATATTTGGGCTTTTGGTTCACTTCTCTTATCAGTACAGTTTTCTAAATTGCATAGGAGGTCCATACTCAAATCGAACATTTCGTTGTTTCCGACGAAGTGAACATGATATATCTCTATTTGTGGGTGACCTGCCAGCGTCTTCAATCAACATCACCATCTCAGTTAATCCCGTCTCACACATACCAAAAGGGAGCTTTCAACGTTTTGTAGAACTGGAATACCTTGACATGGGCCACAACAAGTTGAACTGGATTGAGGGGCTGGCTTTCCAGAACCTGCATCACCTCAAGACTCTCAACTTGTCTTTTAATTCCATATCAACACTCAACTGCTTGGTTTTCCAGGACCTTGACAACCTCACTTTTCTGTCACTGGAAAATAACTCGCTGAGTGATCTCTCAGAGAGCATCTTCCACCACACCCCTCATCTGAAGACCTTGATCCTACGCAAAAACCATCTGGACAATTTCTCTGTTGTGGCGCGATCCATTTCATCCCTAAATAATCTGAAAACACTAGATCTTTGCTTTAACTCTTTGACGTCCCTCAGTAATTTCAACATCATGTTGGCTCAGAACCTCACTGAATTGTATCTATGTGGAAATATGTTGTCAGTGTTAGCTTGTACAGGTTCATTTCTCATGCACATCAGGGTACTTGATTTATCATTCAACTATGCCCTCTCCACTACTGCTTTCAAAGGAGTAAACCTAACACAGATACGCTTTTTACGGATGCATTCAACAAAAGTTAATATATTCGAGTTTTTTAATGTGACCAATGTTGATCCTAATTATGTTGACTTCTCTGGCTTGGGCTTAGCCAACGCAAGTCTGATCGATAACCTATGCAAGTTGTTAAGGGAAAGGGGAGGACACATAAAAAACTTGAGGCTAGAAAATAATAGCATTTCTGAGTTACTTACATTATCCAATTGCCCTCAAATCACAGAAACATTGGACGTCTCCGTAAATAATCTAAGAAGTGTACAATGTCTTGAATTTCTTAACGGCCAGAAACACATACGCACTTTCAACGTAGAGCACAACCACATCAGCACCATGCAGTCCTGCCCTGTTTCAAATAAGCTTCCCCTCACAGATATAACTTTTCGCTACAATCACATGCTTAATATCAACTCATACGCCTTCGCTCACACACCAAATGTCACAAGTCTAAAACTCAATATAAACATCATTGCTTTTCTTCACCCGACCGCTTTCAGAGGATTAAGCCAACTTCAGATTCTTCGTCTGGACAACAACCTCTTAAGTGATTTGTTTATGGGCATCTTTCAGGATCTATATAGCCTGAAACTTCTGAATCTCCGCAAAAACCAAATTGCTGTGATTTTTCAGGGAATATTCCTACAGCTCGCTCAACTGAATACTTTGGACCTGGGTGGGAATAAAATCACTCATTTTGAAGCAGGTGGCCTTGATGGATTAAAAAGTCTAACAAATCTCTACTTGGATGGGAACAACCTTATACAAATCGATAGCGGCCAGTTTACGGCATTCCAAAACACCCTGCATGTGTTGGATCTAGAAGGAAATCAGATTCAATTCCTCTCTGAATATCCCAATTCTCCTTTTGTGAATCTCAGCAACCTCAGTGATCTTAAATTAGGTGGTCAACGGCCTTTTGGGATTAGCTTGTTGCCTCATGGCTTTTTCCGTGGTCTTCACTCTCTGAGAGCTCTGTACCTTTCCAACAACCGCATAACACACCTGGCTGCTGATGTCTTTGATGATCTGACAGGCCTAGATTTCCTCACAGTAGCTGACTCATGTGATGGTGTGCTACAATTTGAGCCAGGGGTCTTCAAAAATTTGAGGAATTTGACAAAGCTGAATCTGGAAAATATGGGCATCGCAAATTTGACAAAGGATGTTTTTGGAAATCTTACTCAGCTACGAAGATTACAACTCAACCATAATGCAGTGCAGTACATTGATGTGGATGTTTTAGACACTCTGGCTAGTCTCAACTACCTTGACATAAGACATATTCCCCTAAGCTGTTCATGCCAAAACCAACAACTGCAAAACTGGACAGTGAATCACCACACCGTTCAATTGATATATTTGCATAGTCTATCATGCCGGGAGAGCCAAAAATACATGTTCTACAATTTTGACACAGCTGTCTGCTACATAGACCTTGGAAAGTACTTATTTTTCACTACTGCTGCTGTGATCTTTGTGCTTAGTATAGTCCCTCTACTTTATATCAAGCTATACTGGAAAATGAAGTATGGCTATTATGTGTTTCGTGCTTGGTTCAGCGAACAGTGGCACAAACTGAGGGAAGATGAGGAAAACTGTAAATACGATGCATTCATCTCCTATAATTTTTATGACGAACACTGGGTCCTGGAGCAATTGCTCCCAAACTTGGAGGGAAATGGCTCTTCGTTCAAACTTTGCCTGCATCATAGGGACTTTGAACCAGGACGCAACATAGTGGACAACATTGTGTCCGCTGTGTATGGCAGCCGCAAGACGGTTTGTGTTGTGAGCCGGAACTTCCTGCAGAGTGAATGGTGTTCACTGGAGATCCAGCTGGCCAGCTACCGACTCTTCGATGAGCACCGGGATGTTCTGATGCTTGTGTTCCTGGAGCACATCCCAGAGAGGGAGCTGTCCGCATACCATCGCATGAGGAAGGTCATGTTGAGGAAGACCTATTTGCAATGGCCCGGCTCAGAGTGTCGCGACCCGGCCCTGGCCCAACGACTCTTCTGGAAACAGCTCAGGGGGGCCCTGAGGACAGGGAGTCGAATGGAAGACGAAGAAGAACCGGATGAAAACAATAGCTCTGAGGCTGCAAAAGGCGATCAAATCTCCTATACTGTAAACCATACCGCTGGTTAAATATAATTTTTATAATAATTTGCTAAAAATGTCATCACATTGTCTTTTTATTTGCATTTATTGCCAATGGGGTTTGAACACAATTTGATATATATATTTCTGGTGTGTATTACAACAAGCATGTTTTTCTTTTGCTTAAATAATAATTACAAGTTTAAAGAAATAAGCGGAACAGGGTAATGACAGAAAAGCAAGCTTGGCAAGAAGTGAAGAAAAGTCAACTCCACTGTCTTGTATGATTTTTTTTTATTGTGGCTTACAAGAGGCAAGTTCTAAAACTGTTAATCCACTTAATAGGCCATTAAAGGAATGTGAAACTACAACCCTGTGCATTCTTAAAGGTGTTTACATCCAAATGTGCTCGAATAATGAAAATGATACATCAAAAAGTTTGTTTTGGAATGGTACAGAAGGGGTACAACAGAGGCTTTTAGATGAACAATTCACAACAACACCATTTAATTGTCATGTAAACTAGGTAACTGCCAAAACATGCCTTCAAGCATTAAGGTACATTATAATATCATCAATATAGCCTCATTGGAGGGAAGGACCATCGTTCAGGGCTATTGAAAGAGGTCAGGGGAGTGGATGGTCCTCTGTCAAGCAGGTCAGACGGTGGGTAATGAATCATGTCACCAAGGTACGGCTTGGGAAAAGGGTTGGTTGGACGATGATTGAAATGGTAGAAAGGGTGCCGATAATCCTCCTCCAGGGAATACAGTGAAGAAGTGTCAGTTTCAATGGGGGCATGCTCCCCGGGGCGGTGCCTGGGGTCGGCAGGATGTTTACGTGGCTTGCATGGCAGGTAACAAAGGAAGGGGTGCATGTCGGTCTCACTGTTTCCCAGTCTCACTGCTGTAGCCTGGTTCAACGAGCAGCTTTCAACACAGCCCATATCAGCAGACTCTCTCATACTTGCACTTTTACATCTCTTGTCCCAGGGCTGAAGAATGGGTGGGTCCACCTCCGCCCTCTGTGACATGGGAGAAAAGGAGAAGTAGTGGCCAGGTGGTGATGATGCAGAAGGTTCCAAGCCCAAGCCGAACCGAGGACAGGAACCAGGCCTCAGCAACTCCAAATAATCTCTGACTTGTTCCACTCTAGGACTCATCCATTCCACATCCTTCCAAGAGAAATAATATTTTTGTAAACATGAAATGTAAAATGAATCTGCCCTCGTTGCGAACAACACATTACTACTGGATTTTATTGTAATGTATAACATTAGGGAATGAAATCCACTAGGAAACATCAGAAAAAGAGGTTAAAGGGCAAGGACAGTGCAATTCTATTCATTTTGCTTTAAAGGAACAAAAATTAAAAAAATTAAGAGCCATCATGTTATTGCAATCGCCTCAACTCAAACAAACCTATCTTATGTACTTAGCCGTTCAATGTGTGTTCCACAATAAAAGGCTATGGCACTGAAGATACGCATTTGATATGCTATTTTACATTGGTCGTTACCTTGGGGATGTCAGCAATAAGAGAAACAACGAATGACGCCTGCATTCTTTAACTGGCATCACAACAGTGGATTTACACTGTTGTGATTGAATCCTGTCAAAAACCTAGCCTTACCTGGTTCAGGTTCTGGTGTATCCTTGGTGGAGCTATCCAGTTGGTATTGTTCTGCTTCCTTCGACTTTTGCCATGAGTCTCAAAACACAACGGATCAAATGTCTTTCCTTGGATGGCAGTAAATAACCCATCTGTAAGTACAAGGTTGTCCATCGTAAAGGTATATGCTAATAAAATGCACAATGACACAAACATATGGTAAAATCTCCGTGGCTTCAGGTGTATGACAAACTGTACCTGATTCAATGGTGGGTGGTATCGCATCCGGCCCCTGGACAGTATGGTGACTAAAGCTGAGCCGTCGCTGCACCCTAAGCAGATTTTCCTGAAGCAAGGGACCATGCCTCTCCCTAAGGGTGAGCAACAACACTTCTCTGCTTTCTGCTAGCATGTCTCTTCTACTTAGCAGTGGTAGCTTGAGTGAATGACACAAACATTCAGCTAACACACTGATAGAGTTGTGCCGCATCTGGCTGGTCAGCGGTTGGTTCTTAGAAGTGGTGGGATTCAACTGTGTGTTTACCATGTCAAGTTCAGACCTCACATTTTCATTGCCCCCTGTAGGAGTTGTAGCCTTCGCCATTTTATGTTTTAAAGAATCACCAGGACTGTTTGTGGGTAAAAGCTTTTCATTTTCCGATGAAATATGAGGTATTTGTGGCCTCTGTCCTGGTGTGATATGTGACCCTTTCTCCTGATGAAGAGCTGCATCTGAATCCCTTGCAACCAACACACCTTCAATGGAGTTGACCAAATTAGCTTCACTGCTTGAGCAAGGAGATGATGGGTGGCAATTTGACAAGTGATGTGTAGCATCCAGGTTATTTTCCTTTAACCCTGGCTGCCTTAGCCTTCCCTGCTTCCTTTGCTCACTCAACAAGCGCTCAATGTCAATAGACTTCACCTCATTGTTGAAAAGGCCTTGTTGCCCTATCAGTCGGTTGGTTGTGATAACACTGGGCTCTTGAGCAGAAGGAAAGAGCCGAGCAAATCTGGACTCATTACCCTGACGACATTGAGAGCTAGTCTGGCTGCAGCTATGGGATCGTCGTTTATCTTTGCTACATATGTGATTTCGGTGGTGATGGTGATGATGATCTGATTTCCTGTTTGATGCTTCTTCCCCGCTGCTCCTGTCCTGGTTTCTTTCTTTGCGAGTCCTTAGTCGTTTCATCTTGTTCTTATGACTTTCATTCCCATCCATAACATCAGGGACTGAACATGAGCAGTTACATTCGTTAAATGAGATCCATTTTGTTTCAGCAGTTTGCTCTCTGGAAGCAGAGGTGACACTTTGTTTGCCTCTTCTGGATCGACGACTCATTCTGGGTCGGAAAATAAGTTATATGATTGGCATGCTGTCCTCTGATTAAATGAAGTAGTTTAATTCTAAATAAATCTATGAGCAATTTGTGCACATCTGGCTTTGGCTACAACACACGCTTGAATGTTTAACTCGTAGGACAGCTAAGCAACGTTAATTATTCACAAACGAAGTGAATTCTTACCTTCAATTAAGCACACGTGATTAAAGAAAACGTGCAATTTATTTTCCAGTGTTTTCGAAGTAGACAATTTACTCAAAAATGTTCGTCCATATAAAATAATCTATGTTATTCAACCTATGACATTACGACATTACATTACGATGATTCCCGAAAAGCACAACAGTTGGTTCTGGCTATAGATAATTCATCATTTAGTTGCTGGGAAACACGCAGCCTATGTGTCTTTTTGCGCAACAAGCACTCTCGCGAACACGAATGATAGGGTGAGACCACTTTGATTGGAGGGGGGGAATTTTATTTTTTGATTTCGCTCAATATTTTCTGTATTTAGCATTACTATTACTTTGGGGTTTATACTTTGAATATTCTACTCGGTTTCGCGTTTAATAACACACAAAGGTATGGATACATAAGAAAAGAACAATGATTTGATTCATCCACAGTATTCGATGGTAGATTCCGTCTGTAGTGAAATTGTACTTCCAGGAACTGAATTAAAAGGCTGCATAAGGTATTTAGTTGTTTTTTGGCATATTTAAGCGCATTCATCAATCAATTCCAATGCCATGTTATGTTTTGATGGTGTAGTACGCAGAAAAACATCGTATATGAGCAGATTACGTAATATTATGTGTAGTTATGCGTGACAGCAGCATTCACGCTGTTGTTATCTAGTGATTCAGCAGCCATTTCTGTCCGTCCGTATTTAATCACAATTAAAAGCTTATTAAAATTTGCTTCATTCGATTCGTACGAGCGGAGATCCGCCAACCTGCCTGTTTTTGCCACCGCAGATATCAAGGTGATGAGTGCAGGAGACTCAAACCCGGCCGCCACACCCACCCCGTGTGAGGACAACCAGGGAGATGGACGATGGATGTCTTTGGTGTGTGTCAATTATTTTCTCGCCATTTATATTCTCAAAACATTCAAGAAACGTAAAGGCTTGTGCTGTTATGATGCCAAGTCTGAGCCGTTGTTGTCATTTTCAGGAGCAACAAGCTATCAAGCACAAAATGGATCATGTGCCATCCACCTATAATAATGTTTGTTTTTAGATACCATGACCATAACTGTTTTGTGTTGTTCCACAGCATAACCGTTTTGTATCCGACAGCAAAGACAAAGAGCCTGATGTTCTCTTTGTGGGTGACTCTCTCATTCAGCTCATGCACCAGTTTGCGGTAAGAGTGCTCAAGATGCCTTATGTTGCATGGCAGGTGATGTCACATCTAGCATTTAAGCACAACTTTAAGCATGCTCATCGACCATGCGTGACTGCATTTACTGGAAGTGTTGATCCTCTGTCTGTAGGTATGGCGAGAACTCTTCTCTCCTCTCCATGCTCTTAACTTTGGGATCGGAGGGGATGCTACACAACACGTTTTGTGGAGACTGAGCAATGGAGAATTGGACAACATCAGCCCTAAGGTAAACTCCCAAAATAAAATATAAAGCCTAACATATCTCCACAATGGGCATCTCACGATTGCCATTTTTTATCATTGTATGGAAATACTCATAATGGTGTGTATTCCTCCCTGTGTCCAGGTTGTAGTGCTATGGGTCGGCACCAATAACCACGGCCACTCTGCAGAACAGATCTGTGGGGGCATTCTGGCCATTGTGCAAGTCATCAAGAACAAACTGCCTGTCGCTCGCACACTCGTGCTCGTAGGTTTTGTATTTTTTTTATTTCAGCCTATATATATATATATATATACTGTACATATGTATGTATTCATATGAATGTATCTATTCATATGAAAAATTAAACGAGACCATTGCATTTATCTGTTCACCCAGGGGGTACTCCCCAGAGGAAAGATGCCCAACCCTCTCCGTGAACGCAATGGCCAGGTCAACCATCTTGTGGCGGAGGCCGTGTCCTCCCTCCCCCACGCCTCCTTCCTCAGCGTGGATCCGGGCTTCGTCCACTCCAACGGTAGCATCTCCCACCAGGACATGTACGATTACCTCCACCTCACCCCTCAGGCATACCAGGCCGTGTGCCAGCCCTTACACGGCCATCTCAAATCCATGCTGGACAAGCCAGCTGAGAACTGAGGGACGATCCCAG
>OMOU01047844.1:0-12536 GCA_900312585.1 Malacocephalus occidentalis
GATCGGAGACATGATGGTTAGATGGAGCACGGGGGGGGAAAGGAAAACCTCTACCCTAGTCCCTATCGGCAGCCGGGGTAGGCTAGTGCTGACAGCATGAGCAATTTAGCTGTAATTGGAGCTGAGGGGCACTCCTAGCGGCCAAATGCAAGGGAGAAAAGGTAGGTTTTAAGTCTAGTCTTGAATATATCAGCAGAGTCCGCCTCCCTGATTACAGGTGGTAGGCTGTTCCACAGATAGGGTGCTCGATACGCGAACGCCCTGTTTCCAATTAATTTTTTGTTCACTTTTGGAATTAATACAAGACCGGACTTTTGGACCGGAGCGGCCGAGAAGGACAATAGGGAGCAATAAGGTCCTTCAGATACGATGGTGCCGACCCATGCAGGGTCTTGTAGGTAAGAAGCAGCACCTTAAAGTCGGATCTGGCAGTTATTGGGAGCCAGTGGAGGGAAACGAGAATAGGAGTGATGTGGTTGAACTTCCTAGTTCTCGTTAAAAGTTTAGCGGCAGCGTTCTGCACAAGCTGGAGGCTTCTTGTAGTGGAGTTCGGTAAGCCAGAGAACAGTGCATTGCAGTAATCCAGTCTAGATGATATAAATGCATGGATGAGTGTCTCTGCATCCGCGGCTGATAGCATTGGGCGAATCTTAGCAATATTCCTAAGGTGGAAGAATGCTATTCTAGCAATACTTTTCACATGCTGATGAAAAGAAAGCATAGGGTCTAAAAGGACACCTACGTTCTTGACGCAGGGGCTTTGGGAAACCGTAGATCCCTCTAGGCATAATGAGACATTTTCAAGTTGTGACTGTTTATGTTTCGGGCCGATGATCATCATCTCGGTTTTCCCGGTATTTAGTTGCAGATAATTTTGGGACATCCACTGTTTAATTTCAGTTAGGCAGGATTCGACCTTCTGGATCTCAGGAGTCCCTCCAGGTCAGCCTTGATGCTGGAACACAAACCTCCATTTGGGAGGTTTTGCAGGTGGTTTACTCCCAACTAAACTCGGGTTAGATCCCTGATGTGCACAGCCTACCCAAATGCATCCTTAAACAGGATACCTGACTTAAACCTTCTTGGAACAGAAGGTTTAAAGAGAGAAATCATCATCAAGATCCAAGATGAATGCTCATGGAATGCCTTGTACATTGTTTAGCATTATTACGGCCTCTAGCTTCATACTCCCGATGATGCTCTTGAGCAAGGCATGGGCCTTAGACCGGACCAACCACTGGCACACTTGTCATTCAACGAATCGCACTGTCCTGCACACAGCTGTTATTTGTCTTGTTTATATGTTCACCTGTGTGTGATCTGGGCGGCTTGTGATTCAAAGACAAATCTATGTGTCTCCGCTCTCCTCCATGCAGGATTCTTCTGACGGCCATCGCCTGCTTGTCCAGTTACTCTGTCCACCTTCTCCTGCGCAGCGCCGGAGTCGTGGGTGAGTTCTCCTCCATGCATCCACTGGCTTGTGACAAGCCTTCGTGTCCGGGAGCCCTACAGCCCTCAATCACATGACGGCCAGACACACACACACAATGAGTCTTTATGGAGGTCTTAAGCAGGAAACGTAGGGAGCAGAGCATCACGGACAGCAGGATAGTCTCGTGGCTCGGGTGTTTGGCTCCCAGCCGAAAGCTTCTGGGCTCCAATCCCAGAATTATGCAAGATGCATAACCTGCTACCTACTCCTTAATGATGATTCACTGTCAGTCGCTTTTGATCGAAGCGGTAAAACAAAAATGCTAAATATTAACTATTTGATTCAAATAGCTAATCTCTAGACTGCTGGGTATTTTGTTCTGTGAGTGTATTTTGTTCTGTGAGTGAGTGAGTGTGTGTGTGTATGTGTGTGTGTGTGTGTGTGTGTGTGTGTGTGCGCGTGTAAATATCTGATTCTCCGATGTCAATCTCAGCAAATATTTATCCTCTGTGTTTGTTCAGGTATTCGCGCCTACGAGCAACTGGGTCTTCGTGCTTTCGGGCAACCGGGGAAAATACTTGCCGGTGTCATCATAACCCTGCACAACATCGGCGGTAAGGTTGCTGCTGTCAGAGGGACATGGGGGCCGGCCAGTCTATGGTCACAGTAGTGGTTTCCTACCTTTATTGGGCTAAATAAAGCGCACCACCAGCCAGAAACTCAAGGCACACAGACAAAATGAAATGGCCATTAATCGAAATTGGCATACAATTATATATACTAGATTATTGTTGTTGTTTTTGTTGCTGTTAATATTAGGAACAACTTTCAAAATGTATTCATTCACTCACTTGAGTTTGCAACCTACCTGTAGGCATCCAGTTGCAAAATGCCCATAACTAGTCTGCTGAATCATGAAATAGCTTTGAATATTCCTCACTCATCTTCGAAATCATAAAATAGCTATAAATATTCCTAACTCGTCTGCTAATTCATCAAATAGCTCTAGATATTCCTAACTAGTCTGCTAAATCGTTAAATAGCTCTAGATATTCCTACCTAGTCTGCTAAATCATGAAATAGCTCTAGATATTCCTACCTAGTCTGCTAAATCATGAAATAGCTCTAGATATTCCTACCTAGTCTGCTAAATCATTAAATAGCTCTAGATATTCCTACCTAGTCTGCTAAATCATTAAATAGCTCTAGATATTCCTACCTAGTCTGCTAACTCATTAGGGTGGTCTGGGATTACTTTGGGATTGGTTGAGGAGAACCTGGTGTTTAAAATGCTGCTTCTGAGCTCTTGAGAGGAGTCTCCTGGTTTTGGTCAGATGACCGTTGTTGGCTGACCTCACCCTAAGGGGGGTGACCTCATCAAAGGGCGTCACACGTCCACCTCATCCACTCCCTGCCCTTACAGCCCCGCTGTTGTGTAGCCCACATATTTTATCCTTCAACTTATCACTTTTTCCAAGCCAAGGCAACAGATGCTTTGCTCCAACGATGTGAGGGAGAAAAAGGGAAAGAGAGAGAGCGAGAGCAAGTGCGTGAGATAAAGAGATTGGGAGAGAGAAAGAGAATATGTGTCTTGGTGGTTTTTCCATGTTGTCACCCATTCATGATGCAGGAATTCTAAGAACCCTTGTTAACTCTTCGTTTTCCCAAATTGACACCATAAACAGAAGTCGTTATATGATGCTTTTATTGATTTAGACCACATAGTTATATATAAGATGTACTAAACAGGGTCGGAACATGATGATTTCTATTTCGTAATAATAATAATACTTCAAATACTTCAATTCTATTACTGTCTGGCACTGTCTTTGCTGTACTGACACCTAAATATCCTTCTTCCTGGGATCTAAAAAGGACTATCTTGTGTTATGTCTCTCAATTGGTTGGGTTTTAAAATGTTAAGTGGTTGTTTCCATGAGTGTGAGGCTGGCCTCTTCTGTTTGCTCCTCAGCTATGTCCAGTTACCTCTTCATAGTGAAGTATGAACTTCCCCTCGTCATCCAGGCGTTCCTGGGACAGACGTCAAGCTCTGAGTGAGTACCTGCACAAACACATCACACGTATGTCTGACGTGTGCAGCCAATTACATCATTCTTGTGTTTTTACTGTATATACATGAATGAATGAATTAAGATGAGTGCAGTAATACGCAGTTAACTCAGTTAACAGTTAACTCATTGTCTCGTAATAATTTACTATTGTTCAACTTTACTTATAGTGTTCATGTTAACGAAGGTATTCGTATTCATTTATACCTTACATAGTTAAACTATAGACGTGCATGTCTAAGAATCAGAAATATCTTCTCATTACTGACCTCTGTGGCTGGTAAGTAAACTGCAGCCTGCTGGAGCTCGTGTTCAGAGCATTGGACTACAAGCTCCGTGAGTGGGCAATTAGAAATTAATTTAGTTATAATCATAAATAAACATTGTACAAATGTAAAAGTTGTGACAGAATAGACCTTTTTGTCACTATCCTCACTTACATGTCACCTCCTTTCTACTGCTAACCCCTATGCTAATGACATAATAATGCTTGACATAATAATGACTGTACCTATTCTATTACCTTACCCATATACATTACACCATGAGCCTCATAATAGCATTTGGCAGAAGGACTTGAGATCTCTTTTTTGGTGGATATAATGTTACAATTTCACACATTCAAACCAGTGTTCCAAATTGTTGCACATTGTTAATATGTTTTTTGTGTGTGCCTGTGTGTGTTTGTGTATCTAGGGACTGGTACATGAATGGGAACTACCTGATTGTCATCGTCAGTTTGTCTGTAATCCTCCCCCTGGCTCTGATGAAACACCTCGGTGTGTACAAATATTATCTAGTATTACTTATTTTATCAATAAAATTGGATTCAACAAAAGCCTAAAGCATACTGATTGGCCAGAGGATTGACCTGGATTATATGATGTCATCCTACAGGTTACCTGGGTTACACCAGTGGATTCTCCCTTACCTGCATGGTCTTCTTCCTCTCCTCGGTGAGGGATTATTATGGGATGCTGCTATACTATATGGTGTGATAGAGGATGGTGGGCGTGGATTGATTATTTACATATCATTGTGGCTATTATAAGGGTACACATATGTATGTATGTTTAACGCTCTCCTACAGACCGAATCATTTGATATGTTATCCATCTCTCTCTCTCTCTCTCTCTCTCTCTCTCTCTCTCTCTCTCTCTCTCTCTCTCGCTCTAATATCACTCTCTGTTGAAACCATCTCTCACCCTCTGTCTCAAATGCCAGGTCATCTACAAGAGGTTCACGATCCACTGCCCTCTGAAAGCGTTTGGTAACTTCTCCAACGCCACCATGCCAGAAGACACCTGCACTGCCAAATACTTCACCATCAACCAGGAGGTCAGACTCCTGCCTAATTCTCACAAACTCATAACCTCATAAAATAATATCAATACTCACCTCTTTTTACATTTAGTGCAAGCAATAGCAATACATATGTGGTATATAAATGAAGGCTATAGTGGTTAGAGTGGCTAGAACCCTAGATTTTATACATTCAAAAGTATCTCAGGTATCTTACCTCCGTGACTATGTACTATCATGGTTCAGTATCCACGCTAACTATTTGAACATCGAATTTCCTCTTTAGCTATCAACCCACACATCAAGCGTATTGTTCTTTCGTTCAACATACATGTATGACGTCCATTAGCAGACAGACACCGAGTGTCTCACCCCACTAATGGAAAACTGGACATTGGAAAGGGTAAAGGCCGCATATGGTCACAAGCTATTTGTGGTTTGGTGGTGGGGGGATGGGTGGTGTCCATCGTTGAATCTGCCAGTCCTCCCGCCCTCGGTATCCATTACTTTGTGTATCCCATTACAACCACCTCGGCAGTTGCCTTGCTTTAAACTGTGAACCGTGGGTTAGACGGCTCCATGTGCGCCCCCCACACACACCTTAATGGTTGCCAGTGTTTTTCCGGACACTAGTTTTAGATTTTCAGATTGTATTTTTGTCCAGACGGCGTACACCATCCCCATCCTGGCGTTTGCCTTCGTGTGCCACCCCGAGGTGCTGCCCATCTACACCGAATTGCGCAAGTAAGACCTGCAGCAGTAGAATAATCCACTCTCTCCTCTCAGAGTGCCCAGGGTGTTGCACATGATCAGAGCCCTGCTGACAGAAACGACACATCATCACTTCATATGTCCCTTCAGATGGGCTCTTCAAGAAACAGTCTGATTACGTATACATAAGCATATCATCACAATAATATCAATAAATCAATATTAATGCTGCCATTTCTCTCCCACGAAGCCCGACCAAGCGGAGGATGCAGGGTATTGCTAATGTGTCCATCCTGGCCATGTTTGTTATGTACCTCCTCACCGCTGTCTTCGGTTACCTCACCTTCTACGGTACCAATATATTATATATTTTGGTACTATTTTTTGTCTTCTTTGAAATTGTTTCTCCTTTTCTGTGTGCAGTATATTCAAGTGTTTATGTGTGTGTGTGTGCATGCACGTGTGTCTGTGTTTGGGTGTGTGTGCGTTTACGTGTGCATTCATGTGTGCCTTTGTGTGTGTGTGTGTGTGTGTGTGTGTGTGTGCGTGTCCGTGTCCACAGTCAACACGGAGGCTGAGCTCCTGCACATGTACAGTCAGGTGGACCCACTGGACACACTGATCCTGTGTGTGCGTGTCGCCGTCCTGGTGGCCGTCACTCTGACGGTGCCTGTGGTGCTGTTCCCTGTAAGAACACACACACACATACACACAAACACATCCTCACACACACATGCATGGACCACTAGAAATGTTATTCTTTGACCAAAATTAGACCTCACACTTTCAGGAATTGTATGGTTGATATCTGTTATTTGTTATAGAAATAATGTGCTCGTATTTGTACATATATTTGCACATTGTATTTGTATATGAGAGAGAGAGAGGGGCCCTTGACTTCGTCATCCAACTCCTCCCCCTGTCAGAACTCATTCTCCCGGAGTTTTAGAGTGGATTTCACCCAAACAGAGGTACCACAGCCTTGATTGTCATTGATACAACAAGAAGAATGCCGGGAACAAAATCGGAGAAAAGAAATTGGAGAAAACTTGTCTGCAAGGTGCTGCACGACATAACCATCCACCTTGCTGCAGAAGACAAGCACAGACTCGGAAAAGAAGAGAGTTTCCACCAAAGAGGCCCACACTCCCGAACACCAACGCTCACACTGCACCAAAATATTCGGCTACAGGATCGGCCTCTTCATACGACTGAAAACCTGAAAGTACCCGGGCGGAGAACAGCCACACTCAACCCTGAGTGGCTGCCGATGATGATGATGATGATGATGATGATGATGATGATGATGATATACTGTGAATGACCGAATCTGGGATCCAGCAGTCCTACTGTTATAGACAAACTTATGGGGGGAGACGACACTGGGCCTGGAACGGAAACCAGAAGCTGCAAGTTACGTCTTGTTTACTGTTTCCTGTTTCATGACGGAGGGACTCTACCGAAGAATATGAATTTGAAGGCGAGAGTGGCCAGTCTACATGCTGTTGAATTGAAACATTTACAGACACCTTTTTTTTTTTCTTGTTTGCTGCTGTACTTTAGATGTTAATATATAAGTACGTATAAAGATTTGTGAGATGACCAGTGACCAAACACTGGAGTCCAACCTCGGGGGACGGCAAACACAGGTTACACAATCCATGGTTCTGATTGGTTCAAACTGGGGCCAAGTGATGTCACATGACGCAAATGTCTACTCAGCCAAAGTGATTTAGTTTTTGCAAGACGACCTTAAACAACCGCGACCAGTACTTCTGGTACTGCTTGTATGAACACTTCTGCTGCTTATCCTCAAGTACATGTGAATATGAAGCAAATATTTTGATTAATGTGCTGATTTCTGTTACACATTTCATTAGCTTAACCTTTTCACAATAAAGTTACAACTAAATGTAAATGAAGGAAAAACAAAAAGGTACATTAACACACAAAGTAATCCACACAAACGTGTTGTCGTAGCCCCCACACACTCACAACTTATTCTGATAACATCACGTGTGTGTGTGTGTGTATTTATGCGTGTGTGTGCGTGTGTATTTATGCGTGTGTGTGTGTGTGTGCGTGTCCAGATTCGCCGGGCCCTGCTCCAGCTCCTCTTCCCCGAGAAGCAGTTCCACTGGGCGCGTCACGTGGCCATCGCCCTGTGTCTCCTCTTCTGCGTCAACCTGCTCGTCATCCTCGTCCCCAACATCCGAGACATCTTCGGCATCATCGGTAAGGGGGTAACGCGACTCACTGTGGTGGAACATGAATGGAGCAGCAGATATGAAGATCAGCTGTGGTCGTAGGAAACGTAGACAATATCGGAGAGCAACGAGTATGAAGCAGTACGCTCTTATAATAGCAATATTAGCTGAGCTGATAGGCCCACTTTAATTAAAAGAAAATGTATGACTAATGTGAGGCTGTTGCGTTCTCAGAGTTGCTGTAAGATGCTCTAGATCATGACAGGGGAGGGGCCAGACTAAGAGCTATTCGGCCAAAATTAGTTTCTTGCGCAGGGTGGCTGAGCTCAGCCTTAGAGATAGGGTGAGGAGCTCAGACATCCCGAGGGAGCTCGGAGTAGAGCCACTGCTCCTCCGCGTCAAAAGGAGTCAGCTGAGGTAGTTCAGGCATCTGACCTAGGGAACGCCTCAGGATCTCCCCAGCTAGAGAGTGTTGCCACCGCGACCCGGCCCCGGATAAGCGGAAGAGAATGGATGGATGGAGCTCATGACAAAATGTATGATGTATATTGTGTAATATACACATAATATGTCGTCTATATGTTGCCATGTACTTTGTCTATCTTGTACAGGAGCCACGACAGCCCCCTGCCTGATCTTCATCCTTCCAGGACTATTCTACATTCGCATCGTCCCCATAGCAAAGGAGCCCATGTCATCCAGACCAAAGATCCAGGTACATTTAATTAGGGCCCCTACACTGACAGTTTTTGGTCTTTTGGACATTGTAATATATATTTCAAGGAGTAACCGCACACAGATTAAATACACCGGCTGGTGTCCTGATTGGTTGAAATAAGTCATGTGTCTTGAGAGACTAGCATCATCTTAATGTCTCTGTTGTCCACGCCTCCCCCGTCAGGCTGCCTGCTTCACAGCTCTGGGCTTCATCTTCATGATCATGAGTCTGACGTTTATCGCCATCGACTGGATCACCGGAGAGAAGCGGAGCGGGGGCGGCCATTAAAACAGCCTCTCCACTTGGGGAGTGGTCCGGCACTACCAGCCAATAGCAGGACAGCGCATGGTCGCGCCTCGCCTTACACCCAGATCCAAACTGCCACGACTTGAAAAGCTAGACCCCAACACGGCGATGGGGTTTCAATTTGTTGTTATCTTTTGGTAAAACCGCTCCAACTCCTCCCCCCTCCCCTCCCCAAAAAAATGTAAAAGACTTGTTTCCATGTTTGTTTGTTTTTTCACCATGGAAGCAAGACAATATGGAGTCCAGGAGGCCGCTGGTTGCGTCCGGCTCACGGATACGATGAGCTATGAGTTATGACATCTACCTCTACATTGTACTAAGGAATCAATGACATGCTGCCTGTGAAAGACAAACCCAAAAAAAACCATACAAGCTGGCTTTGTAGGTCAGAGTTCAGCACAGATTGTTAACGTGGGATGCTTTCTCCGATGCAAAGGACTTTGATTTGATTCGAAAACAATTCAAACGTTGGCAGGGAGGAATTTGCTCATGAAGAATTTAAGTTCCAATTGCATTTTGCAAAACCTAAATTTGTGACTGACTGGTCCTATATTTTTCATATTCAACAATGAAACGACAATCATCATGGTTTTTAGGAGCATTTTTCATTAACTACGATAACATTGCTTGTCAATTTTGAATGATGATACAATTTTAACATGTTATATTAAATGTTAAGCCTTAAAATCCACATGCCAATTTGAATGCATATATGTGACGTATGACATCAAAAAGTAAATTACGTTTAAACCTACAATCTCTACACCAAGGTAGTATTACATATTACGACTACAATAAGTTTGATGTTTGCTATCAAGCTTGCAATCAAGATTGAAAAACAACTTGTGAAAATCAGATTATTAAACCAGATGCATGTGTTAATATGCGTATTAAGTCACTCTATGTACAGAGGTAGGTCAGTGGTGGGGAAACAGGTCCTGAAATGTTTGATCCCAGTGAATCAAAATCAGTGTTTTAAGTTGATTCGCCCATTGTTTACGTCACATGACCAAAAATAGAAAGAAAGAGGGGTGGGGGTGGGGGGGGGCAGTGCCTTCCAAGCATCATTGGATTTGAAGAGTTTTAAACGACCGTGAGCCAAATTATTTTCTACAAAGTATGAATTGTACTTTCTTAAAAAGTAGTTTCGGAAACTTTTGTTTTTCTTTTACCGCTTCAGATACATGATTTGCTTTTGTATGCATGTGCTTGAAGACATGTTGTCAGGCGTCCATTTAATGTAAACAATTACACTATTTATATGGGCTGGTAATTCAGCCAGAGGTGCATTAGGAATGCTGCATTAAAAAAGACAGTACCAGGGTCCTTCGTCACATGACAGGTCATCCAAAGAACCTCATTATGAAGGGGTGAACCCTTTATGAAGGAGCAAATGACAATATGAAAGGGTGATACATATGAATGGGTGAAACTCTTAACGAAGGGGTGAGTTCCATGAAGGGCTGAATTATTTTCTAAAGGGCTAAATACTTTAGGGGTGAATTCCATAAAATAGTGATTCCCTTTATGATGGGGTGATATCAGTTATGAACAGGTTGACCCATTATGGTGATTCCTGTTATGGAGGGTTGATCATGACGTATATGTCTATTGCTAAGATGAATAGCAAGGCATGCATATTATGTATAGTATCATGGACTTGGTGCTTTTTTTTCATAATAAAATACATTTGTGAGTAACATCAAAAAATGTATTTCATTGTTTTCTTCTTTCCCTTTGAATGGTAGTTTTGCTAAATGTGGGCCACGCTCTCCTCTGGTAGTTTGTCATAACTTTCCAGACCTTCTCTCACGGCTCTGTTTTGCAGTAGTAATATGACACGGGTGGGATCATGGGTGTATAATAAGAACTTGTTATGCGTGCATGCTGTATCTTGCCCAACGATGCAGTCGCCATTAGCGCCCCCTGATGCCTCCACTTGGTAAATCGCTGACACGTGGGTCAAGGTACGAGCAACTCTATTTCGTCTGTTTCCCCTTATAGTCTATGGTTTCGTCTGCAAACCAGACTTGTTCCCATCAAATTTCAGGATCCATTTCAAAATGTTTTACATAAACCAAAGGATTATTCTACAAAAGTATGCTTTAGATCGACAAACAACATATATGAAATCATGGCACCGTTCAAACAGGATCAAATTAAATTGATTAAAATTATGTATCTCTCGCCATTGACTGCCATACATATTTCTTTTCCGAAATAATGTCCCATTGGGGCCACTGGAGATGGGCGTGGTTTAGGCACTCGGAGACCTCTCCAGTGCAACAGAGATTAGTAAGTAAATAACTTGAGCCTCATACTCTAGCATAATGCATAGTTACGCACTATTATATTTATACGTTTTTCAGTCATAACGTTGAGCTTGTTAAACAAAATAACTGGACATGTGAAGGTATTAACGGGTCATATAAGCACATTGTTTATGAACTACAGAGGGAAATCCAATTCAAACGGAGAACGTCACGTCCTACTCCACCCCACGTGTGACCAATCAAAGCAACCAATAGCGTGTGAGCACCGGGAGCAAACGGTTAGAGATTGGGCGGTTCAAAAGTGACTGCGGTAATTTAAACGCAAGCGTAAGATTCCTCGTTTTCGAGACTCTCCTCAGCCGTTTACGGACACAATTCCATCGGACCAGTCGGTTTAGGTGAATTTATAACATTGTTTGTTATACATTTTATTGTCTGTGGTTGACAATGTTCTCGTTGGATACAACGAAAACGATAGTATTGCTTTTCATCGAACCGCTAGCTAACATGAAAAGCCAATAGCATAATTTAGCTACAAAGCGTTTTCTTGGAATAGATGTCTCTAACTATACATCCAATGCATGACTTATGAGTATTGTTTACATTTTAGGTCGTCGGCCACTGAAAATGGCTCAGAACGAGTCAGGTGAAAACCACTATGAGTTCGACGCGCCGTCTCATGTTGTTGACCTGAAGGAGTTGGATCATGCGGACAACGCGGACCACTGGTTCGGTAAGTCCGTGTAGCACTCTGTACGGAGAGGTGCTGGTTCCACCTTAAGTTGGGGTTTCCAGTGCTTTTATGTCTTTGTAGTAGTTATGCTTAATTTCCCCAAATGGCGTCAATAGCTCAGTCTTTCAGTGCGACACACACGCACATACCACATTCTCTCTCTCCTCCATCTCATGCATATTTGACATTTATTATTCCCCAACCTCACACACATCGTTAGGAGCTGACTTGCATATGATCTGCAATGGAAGTTGAATCCGTCGCTTATCGATAGACTCTTTGAATTCTAGAAAAGCGCTCAAGTGGTAATGATCGGCAATTGGCAACTCCAGCCCGAAGTGACTGGCCCTTCGACGTAGCCCATAAAGGAAACCTTCCTGAAGCCAAAGTATGCCCCATTGTCAAGGCTGAGATCAACCCAGGTAATGATCCCCAACAAAGTTGTTGCATATTTGTGTCAATGTATCCCTTTTCTGCTTTGTTAGGAGAGGAGATTCCTGTCCATGGGTGACCAGCCTCACCCACTCTCTCCCATCGTTGTAGTTAACTCCAAATGCTGTTGAACAATCCTGTGTCCAACTAATGTCAAATGTTTATCGGGTCTAGAACCCAGCAGCTCCTCCGCATCACTGCCGGATAACATAGTGACCTCCTGGGGTGACCGGGTGCCCACTCGGAACGCAGCCCGCACACGGACCAAGCCCTCTGCTCAGCCACGCAGGTTTGTTAACGGTGGTTCTTGTGTAAAGTAATGGGATGACCAGCGGTAATGAGACGGTATTCAA